>CAHIKZ030004539.1:1842500-1877500 GCA_903632075.3 Acanthosepion pharaonis
CGTGGATTCACCATTTGTTTATAGCTGGGACCCAGCAGGGGCTACTATGCCAAGTCAAGGTGGATCTGGAAACAATTGTAATTAAGAGGTGGTTTTATGCTCCTCAAAAACCCCGATCTTCTGATCAAAGGCTTTGCTGTTGGATGTAGTTTGTCATACCCAGTACAATTTGTCAAACACTTTTTTCTTTTTCTTTTTTCTTTTTCTTCTTTTTTTTTTTCTTTTTCTTTTTTTTCTTCTTCTTTTTTTCTTTTTTTTTTTTTTTTTTTTTTTTTTTTTTTTTTTTTTTCTTTTTTTTTTCTTCTTTTTTTCTTCTTCTTTTTTTCTTCTTTTTTTTTTTCTTCTTTTTTCTTTTTCTTTTATTTTTTTTTCTTCTTTTATTTTTTTTTTCTTTTTTTTTTATTTTTTTTTTTTTTTTTTTTTTTTCTTCTTTTTTTTTTTTTTTTTTTTTTTTTTTTTTTTTTTTCTTCTTTTTTTTTCTTCTCTCAATAGACTATAAACATATTGTGTATAGATCATCATGGATCAGCCATTGAAGGACTGCCAGCGGCTGACAAACCTGTGCTCAGTCTTGTCAGCAGAAACATTTGAATCCAAAAATGTTTCTGCTTTTAAATAACCCACAAAATATTCTTAGGCCGTTAAAAAAAAAAATATATATATATATATATATCAGTCAAAATAAAGGTTAGAGAGACCTGACACATCAGGCTTTTAGTATCAGTTATTATTTTAACACTGTATTGACAAGTTGGTCACCACTAATCCGACATAATTGGAACCTGGAGGGTACCAGAGAAGTGATTTCGCTAGATTCAAAATCCAGGACCTTCTCACTCTTGCTGAGGAACCGAACATGTGAGCAACAAGTTTTAGAGAAAATGGAAACAAAAAGGGAAATTTAACATCACGAAAAGACAGTTGAAATTTCTCTGGCACATAAGGAAAGAGAACTGGGAAAATCAGATAATCACAGGATAGATTGAAAACAAGGGACATAGGAATATACCATGTAACCTACTTAGTGACCCTGAGTAAATGGATGGTGTAAAAAGATTCAGGAGAAATAATAAAGACAAAATTTTATTAAGAGCCACAAAGGACAAGAAATTGTGGAGAGCCATAACCACTTACATCCTGAAGAGACAGGGTACATAAAGAAGTGTCCTATAATTGTTACCCTGATGGTGTACTGCAAAATCCTCACTCAAGATTGATTTGTTTTTAAAGCCAGAAAATATTTTTTTAGATTGTAAGAATTTTTTTAAAGATAACAATTTACTGATACAAGTCCTACTAATTAACCCATAGCTGAGGGGAGAAGTAAATTCATACTCTTTCTAAAGGGTATCAGCATGTAAACCCAAATCAGCTCTCTGAATTCCAATTCCGAGTTTTTTATCCATTACACTACTCGCACATCCTCACTTACAGCATCTGGTATTTCCAGGCAGTCACCCATCTAGGTATTATCCAGGCTAAACATTGCTTACCTTTGGTGATCATACAAGAACAAGGGTTTCAACATGATATGGCCATAAACCTCATGAATGTAGAGGACTTGGTAAAGACTTTTCTCTTTTTCTCTTTTTTTCTTTTTCTCTTTTTTTATCTTTTTTTTTTTTTTTTTTTTTTTTTTTTTTTTTCTTTTTTTTTTTCTTTTCTCTTTTTTTTTCTTTTCTCTTTTTTTTTCTTTCTTTCTTTCTCTTTCTCTCATGTTAAATTTTATTTATGTATCTTAAATCTGCTAAGATAGTGTAAAATAGAATACCTTGCCATTTTGTGGTTTTAGATAAAAGGTTAAAAGCTGTTGAATTTTTTTTTTTTTTTTTTTTTTTTTTCTTTTAAAATCAGACCATCTCGGCTTAACTTAGAGTGAAATAGTTACTTATTGCTCACTGGTGCTAAAGGTCGGTTTATCTGGATTTTGAATGCTTGATTTTCCGGGATGAATCTTATCACCCTGAAGAATTCATCACAATCTTCCTCCGGCACTCCTATTTTGGGCTTAACCTTTGACATTGTTCAGTATTGACTTGTTAAAACTGATGTAGGTTATATGCATTGATAATCTTCAGTTTGATAGTGTATCACTTAAAACATTAACTTTGTACTCAGTAAATTCAAAATGATTATGGTCGCTTCTCTATTAGAATTCATTATCTGTCATTTGACAATTATTACTTGATTATATTACTGCAACCCTAATTAAATTTTTATCCGGCTTCTAGCCAGATCAGGTTGAGGCAAGATTCTCATAAGATCACCAAATTTGAGCAATGTCAAGCCTGATCAGTGCCTAGATGGGTGACTGCTTGGGAATACTAGGTGCTGTAAGCGTGGATGTGCAGGTGGTGTAATGGATAATGGTTCAGAATTGGAAAATCAAGCAGAGTTCCAATTCCTGTTGGGTTCATTATATTTACTTAAATGCAAATACCCTTGGGAAAGGTATAAATCCACCTCTTTCCCCCCCCCAGCTATAGGTTAATTAGTAAATCATTATTGGCAAAAAAATTCTTGCAATTTAAAAATATTTTCTGGTTTTAAATAACCTGCAAATGGTTAAGCTGTGTATAAAAAAAAAAAAAAATGATAAATTAATTTTCTATCCGGCAGATATGCAGATTTTTTTTCTTCTCTGATCTAGCTTCTGAGTATGGCCTGGTTTTTATTTCAATTAGTTGCATTATATGAAAGAGATCATTACATATTGTCATACTAATTTGCCATTTCCTCTTGTTGAAAGTAACCTCTTTAAAGTATCAGAAATTGTATTCCAGTGCCCCCTCTGATTTAGTCATTCAATCTCTTAGGGGATCTACTATGGTCTTTTTGCCAGTGAATTTATCTTTGTCGGATCAATACACAGTTTTGTTCTCACCTTTCAGTTTAGCCTCCCTACTTCTAATCAGGGTAATTATTTTTATTTAGTTTTTATTCATTTACTTTTTGCTCCACATAATCACCTATAAAACTACCATATAGAGCAAATTTTTATCAGTTTTTTTTTGTTTTTTTTTATGCAAAATATGGGGTGGGAATACACGCACACACACACACACTGCCATTCACAGACAGTGTTTCATTGTATCACAGCTCATCAGTTTGGCTAGACATCCATTTGTCTCTAGCTAGGATTGAAACCCGGCTGAATTGGCGTCAGTCAGAAATTTTACCCATAAGCTGTTGGCATATGTCAGGGACAAAGGTGGATTTAAGTGTATTTATCTTTAGATAAACACAGTGACTGAGAGAACTCCATTCACTTTACCGAGGAGTCTTGCATTATTAGCCATAATAGTCACTGTTTACAGACTCACTCTTCCCGATAGAGCTCAGCCGAAATAAATTTTTCAGGAACATATATTGTCACCCACAGACAGACTGTTTCACTGTATCACAGCTCATCAGTGTATTTAGACATCCAATTACCTCTAGCTAGGATCAAAACCCATCTGAATTGGCATCAGTCAGAGATTTTACCCCTAAGCCATTGGCACACAGCAGGGATGAAGGTGAATTTAAGCGTATTTATTTTTAGATAAACACACAGTGACTGAATAACTTGATTCACTTTACCAATGAGTTTTTTTTTTTTTTTCTTGAAAGGTTAAAAAAAATTCTTTTCAGTGACTGGTTGGTTCATACCCGAAAATTCAGGGGACACACTCTACCTAAAGTTAGCTTATACTCTAGTTCATACAGTAATCTATTAAGCATTTATTTAATGCTATTATGGCTACTTAAAATTCTTAATCTGTTCTTGAGGAAGATAGTGAAGTGGTTTCCTGCTGCCTTCTCAGTGATTTTGAATTGTCCTTCTCTCTTCACTCTCTCTTCTAGCCCTTACTCTCTCAGTTATATCCCTTACTCTCTTTCTTTGCTCTCTCTTCTATGCCTTACGCTCTTTCTTTGCTCTCTCTTCTATGCCTTACGCTCTTTCTTTGCTCTCTCTTCTATGCCTTACGCTCTTTCTTTGCTCTCTCTTCTATGCCTTACGCTCTTTCTTTGCTCTGTCTCTCGTATGCCTTACGCTCTCTCTGTCTCTCGTATGCCTTACGCTCTCTCTGTCTCTCGTATGCCTTACGCTCTCTCTGTCTCTCGTATGCCTTACGCTCTCTCTGTCTCTCGTATGCCTTACGCTCTGTCTTCTCTCTGTCTCCTTACGCTCTGTCTCCTTACGCTCTGTCTCCTTACGCTCTGTCTGTCTCTGTCTCCTTCTCTCTCTGTCTCCTCTCTCTGTGTCTCTCTGTCTGTCTTCTCTCTCTCTGTCTTCTCTCTCTGTCTCCTTACTCTCTGTCTCCTTACTCTCTGTCTTCTCTCTCTGTCTCCTTACTCTCTGTCTTCTCTCTCTGTCTCCTTACTCTCTGTCTTCTCTCTCTGTCTCCTTACTCTCTGTCTTCTCTCTCTGTCTCCTTACTCTCTGTCTCCTTACTCTCTTTCTTCTCTCTCTCTCTGTCTCCTTACTCTCTTTCTTCTCTCTCTCTCTGTCTCCTTACTCTCTTTCTTCTCTCTCTCTCTGTCTCCTTACTCTTTTTCTTCTCTCTGTCTCCTTACTCTTTTTCTTCTCTCTCTGTCTCCTTACTCTTTTTCTTCTCTCTCTGTCTCCTTACTCTTTTTCTTCTCTCTCTGTCTCCTTACTCTTTTTCTTCTCTCTCTGTCTCCTTACTCTTTTTCTTCTCTCTCTGTCTCTCCTTTTTTTTTCTCTCTCTCTGTCTCCTTCTCTTTTTTCTTCTCTCTCTGTCTCCTTATTCTTTTTTCTTCTCTTCTCCTCTTTTCTTCTCTCTCTGTCTCCTTACTCTTTTTTCTTCTCTCTCTCTCCTTCTCTTTTCTCTCTCTCTCTCTCTCTTTTTCTTTTTTCTTCTCTCTCTCTCTCCTTACTCTTTTTCTTCTCTCTGTCTCCTTACTCTTTTTCTTCTCTCTGTCTCCTTACTCTTTTTCTTCTCTCTGTCTCCTCTTTTCTTCTCTTTTTCTTCTCTCTGTCTCCTTACTCTTTTTCTTCTCTCTCTCTCCTTACTCTTTCTCTTCTTCTCTCTCTCTCCTTACTCTTTCTCTTCTTCTCTCTCTCTCCTTACTCTTTCTCTTCTTCTCTCTCTCTCTCTTCTTTTTTCTCTCTCTCTCCTTACTCTTTTTTCTCTTTCTCTTCCTTCTCTTTTTCTCTCTCTCTTCTCTTCTCTCTCTCTCCTTCTCTCTCTCTCCTTTCTCTTTCTCTTCTTCTCTCTCTCTCCTATGCCTTACTCTTTCTCTTCTTCTCTCTCCTCACTTTTTTAAGAAGATGCTCAGTGCAATGGATTTATAAAATATACACTGTGAATCTAACCCAAGGGGCATTTGTCTTCAGTCCCATTTTGGTAATTAAATAAAAGATAAGACATGCTACAATCTAGAGAAACCAAGTATATGTAATAATGCACTGATATGAATTTGTCAGTCACATTAAGTACAGAATCAACAAAAAAGAAAAAACTTTTAAATGGTTGAAAAATCAAGTAGAGTTTGGGAGCCTATATGACCTAGTACTGAGAATTGTGAGAAAAGACTTTTTTTTTTTTTTTTAATTTCACTCTTTGATTGGATGCTCACTCGATATGTATGCCTGAGGTCATTGCAGCCTCTGCTTCCCCTTCTGCATGCTACTGCCTTCAGATGAAACAACCTTGGCCTTCTTTGGAGCAGTTGAGGAGGGGTATTTCCTCTGCAAGGGATTCTCTCTTTGTCTCTGGCTCAAAGTGACAAACCCAACACTTATCCTGGATTAGGAAATCTTCAAGAAAACCAGCTGGATCTGCCTCGGGGAATGTCAGATTTTCCTGTGATGTGATCAGACTGGTGCATTTTTGATCAGGTGTCGGAAAATGTGGCACCAACCAACCAAGCAGAAACCTTTGTCATGCCAAGTTCATTGTGCAGAATGTTCTCAACTCTCTCATGGGGGGCATGCTAATAGCATTGGCTATTTGATTTATAGCTAATTGCTTGCCATCTACCACCTCACCATGCGGTAAACATGATCAATGTTTTTCTCTAGGGAGGGGGGCAGTTGCTGGACGTCATCTCAAGATTAAATTGAGATGTCCCCCACTTTTGCAAAGGCTGGATTGTCATTCTCTAATATAGCAACCATCGCAACATGAATGTCCTTGAGAGGTTGCTACCCCTTTTTTTTTTTTTTTTTTTTTACTTGATGACACCATGATGCCAAATTTTGAAACAATGCAGTTAATAATAAGAGCTGAAATTAATTCATGCAAGATTTTACAGTTCTAGCATCACTCCTTCATAGTCAGCCTATTAACTTTTCAACCCACCCTTGTATTTTCATGGTAATTGTTCTGATGAGCTTTCCTTTTTTTTTTTTTCTTTTCTTTTTTTTTTTTTCTTTTTTTTTTTTTTTTTTTTTTTTTTTCTTTTTTTTTTTTTTTTTTTTTTTTTTTTTTTTTTTTTTTTTTTTTTTTTTTTTTTTTTTTTTTTTTTTTTTTTTTTTTTTTTTTTTTTTTTTTTTTTTTTTTTTTTTTTTTTTTTTCTTTTTTTTTTTTTTGGTACTTTGACTTTATGAATTTAAATGCAGTACTAGATTGGCAGTTAGGTTTCATCAGATCTTTTACAGTTGAAATTGCTAGAGGTAACCATAAGTTTGATGTTAACGGTTTCTTCTTTTGACACTTCTCACTTGTGGAACTCTCTTTTAGCTACTTGCTTTTCCAGTCAAATTTGATCTTCAAAAGGCAATGCCAATTGTTATCTTGTCTTTTTGAATCCTGTCCTTCTATTGTCCTTTTATATATATATATATATATATATATATATATATATATATATATATATATATATATATATATATATATATATATATATATTTTTTTTTTTTTTTTTTTACCTCTCATGATCAGTTACTCCTTTCTTGTAAAATAAAAAAAAAAATAATATCTATACAGTCATTGTCTATTACAATGAGTTTTTATGGCATCTATTTCCTTTAAACATTTATACTGCATGGAAATTCCAGTTTTTGCTAATTTTATTATTGAAAGTAATAATTTGGGGCTAGTATCTATCATGTATAAGAAAGAACAGTAAGATATATATAATCCCGTGTTCTACATATACATCCCTGCCCCTACCTAAATATAACCACTTTTTCAAACGTAACTAATAACTGATACAACAAATGTTAATAAAATGAACACGCAACCACCCCTTGTCTGGATGAATGGATTTCTCCGTATCCTTGGAAACTGTAAATTATGATTTTTGCCATGCCTTTAAAACCCAGTAAATTTAAAAATAAGTTACTCCAAAATTTGCTTGAGGATGAAATTGAACTAATGTCTTTAATTTAATTACAAAATTAAATTCGAAGCTTTTAGCTTCTATTTTTGAAACCTAGTTAGAACTGTGTAGCGAAAAAAATCATATTTTAAATCAGTTAATTTATAATATATATAAGTTGTAGCCTCTGTTATCAATCTCCTCTTGGGGTTTTGGAGATAGAGCCCCCCTCCACCATAACACTATATATAATCTGAAACTACGTTACCCATAGTACTTGGATGAGTATATTTCATTTTGATTAGTGGGGGTGCACCCCCATACTGAAAATTATTTTCTCTTTGATATAAATTAAATTTGACCAAGGGAATGACTCCTAGGGTACTTGGACAAATATATTTCCTTTTGATCAAAGGAGTCTCAAGGGGGTACAAACACCCCATTGAAATTCTTTTTCTTTTGGTTTGAAATTGATTTAAGTTTGAACAAGGAAATGACTCCTATCTAAAATATAGAAGGAGAAAGCCAGAATATGGAGGTCACATTTTCAAGATCATTGAGTAATATTGAAATGCATCATTTTGCCCCCACAATTGATAACAATTATTTAATATCAATCATCATTTTCTTACAAAAACATGTGACGCACAGCAAAGTGTAGGTAATTCAGCCAGTATTTCATATTACTATATACCATTTCACTGAAAGCACACATTGGTGACATATAATAATGTACAATACAACTGTTTTTTTTTGTTTTTTTTATGTATTATATCGTTTGCTGGGAGTGTCACTTAGCTTAGTTTGTACTGTTTATTTAGCAAAATACAATGCTTTTGGCAAAATGATTTTCTAAGCATAGCACAAGGCTGAAATGTGACTCTGAGGATCAAACTCCTTACACAGTCATAATTGATCAAGACAATCTTGCTAACCATATCAAAGTGCCCAGCTTAATTTGTTGACCATAGTCAGGATCATAGTATGTGCTTTGCCAGGACTATATACAGTTTTTAATTCAAAGTTTTCATTCTCCTAGACTGTTGCCACCCAAAGCTATAGAACCCAGTCGGGGGGGGGGCTTGGGGGAGTGTATTACCGTGTAAGTGAATGTAATGAACTCGGCTGGAATTTGAACTTGGCTCTCACATTCCTCAATCTGAACCACTATCCATTACTCTACAGACTAAGACTTGAGTGTGCCGACTAAGGAGGTACACATTACTCAAAGTATATGATCAAAACCAAAATGGCAATGGTCATGAAGAATTGCTGTCAGTAATTTTATATTAATTTTATTTCGGTAAATGAAAATTATCTATTCTGCCCCCCCCCACTCCCTATAAGACAGGCCAGCACAGCCAGGCAACATTGCTATAACAATTTCAACAGTTAAAGTATTCCCAATTATTCCGCTGGAAAAGATTTCCTTTTCTCTTCAAATCATTATAAAGCAAAAATAGATCCTTTCTTTTGGTAGGAAAGCTAGTCGAACTTGCCTAACTTGCCTATATAGCAAAAACCATTTTACTCACACTGACATCTATCATGATGCAATAATATATATATATATATATATATATATATATAAATATATATATATATATATATATATATATATATATATATATATATATATATATATATATAGCTATCATGATGCAATATATATATATATATATAAAATCTCATGATGCAATAATTACATACACACACAGCTATCATGATGCAATATATATATATATATATAAAATATATGATGCAAAATTACATGATACACACAATATCATATATATATATATATATAAAATATATATATATATATATATATAAAATATCATGATGCAATATATATATATATATATATATATAATCTCATGATGCAATTATATATATATATATATATATATATATAAAATATATATATATATATATATATATATATATATATATAAAATCTCATGATGCAATAATTACATATACATACACACACACAGCTATCATGATGCAATATATATATATATATATATATATATATATATATATATATATATAATGTAACAGCAAAAGTAAATGAGGTCAGACCTGTTTTCAGCATTCAGCTGCTGACATTTTATAATCAAAGATTGTTTTGAAAATACATTTTTCTCTCTTTCCATGTTTAATATTCCCTTTTCAAACAAACTTCAATCGACTTTTTTTGCTGACACTACAAAATTGTTCAACTGTTTTGTCTAGATCAGTGATTCTCAACATGAACTGATAAATTTTTAAAATGGGCCTACATTAATAATAATAGTAATAATAATAATAGTAATACAATTAATAATAGCTACAACCAACCTGCCATCTTATTTATGAGGGTTGAATTTCAGGGTTTTCATTCTCCTAGATTGACAGCTACTAAAGTTCTGTCCACCCTATTTAAACCACACTGAGGGAAGATAGGTTCATGCCTTTTTAGTTGTCAAAACAGATATTGCCAGACTTTCCACTTTCTACCCCAATAACCATCACGCTGATCAAAACATCAAATCATCTATAAACTATAACTACTGCTCTCCAACAAGCTGTCCTAGGTTAGTCTTAGTCTGGTTAAAAGACACAAATATGGAGTGCTCTGTAAGAAGTACTTTGTGCAGTCATAGTGGTCTATAAACATGCTGAGTAGCTGCTACTATATGGTGCGTTGTTACCACATAATGTGGGGTGACTGGTGCTATTTTTAATAATCAATAAACATTGTTCATTGATGTTCTTCTGTCTGCTTTTATATTTTTGCACTTAATTACAGTCGTTAGCCTTTAGCTGCTCAGAAATCATTTAATTGAACAGTGGATAAAAGAGTATTTAGTATACTTTACCCCTCTTCCAATATTTTGTTTGGAAAATTTTAAATGGCATTTGGCCTATTTCTGGTTGCTAATTTTGCTATCAAACAAATGTAGACTTAATTCTTACCAGTTTGAGCTTAATTACACACACACACCTGTCTGTCTGTATTTATATATAATATTGCACATTGAGTGCTGGTGTTTATAAAATAGTGCTCAATGTATAATAGCAGAATTATAATTTATATCAATGATTTCCTCCCCCCCCCACCTCACCGGTAACACAACTGAGTTTCATGCACAACACAATCTTCAGGTGCTGATTGACAGCATTGATAATTGTGCTAGGAGGAGAAAAAAAAATGTAAAACATGCACGCACGCACACACACACACAAGGTTGATAGGCCATAAAAACAAAACAGAATCATCTCTCTCTCTCATATATATATATATATATATATATATATATATATATGAAGAAATATAGTCTTAAGATGTGCTATATTCATGGGATAAAGTATATTCAGATGGGATAAAGTGCTCAGTCTGTTTATCTAGATGATAGAGTGCTGTTTATATATATATATATATGACATTTTTACGTTTCTACATTCTTTTTATAAATACAAATATTTAAAATGCTCTGTTTATAATGAACATTTATTGGTTTGAATGTCGAGAAACATAGAAAATATTCGTCCTCGGACAGGAATCAAATCTGTATCTTATACGGGACCATTATATAGCCTGATGTGCGTTAACTGATTGAGCCACAGAAGAGCATTCAGTTAGCAAGGTCAATTTTACTGTCTTTAAACTACAATCTTCCATGATTTGCTCACGTACATTCATATCTGCTCATGGCATATCCAAATGTAAACAAATGATGTCACACATTATGAAATGGACAAAGTCCAACAATTATTTTAAGACATTTTTATGTTTATACATTCTTTTTATAGATACAAATATTTAAGTAAATGCTCTGTTTATAATAAATATATCTCCTACACTTAATGGATTTTGAAGAATCACCTAAAATTGAAGATTGCATGCCTTTTTCTGAAACTAAATTTTCTCTTCCTGCGGGGTTTATCACATAATCAATTATAATGATTATGGAATTAATCTATTATAGCATAAAGTTTCCTTAAAATTTTTGTTTTTGTTACCTAATCTACCTTGCTGGCTAATGGTAATCTTCGGGCTGGTGGATTTAAAATTTACCTACCTCCCCACTATTTACAATTCAATAAGGCCATCCATTAATAAAAATACACGATTCTTCTGGTCTATTAGATTAAATTTCAGGTCAAAAATAATGACACTTTTTAAAACCATCCACTGCTTAATATATTTTTTCTCCATTTTACTTTTTCACTGAAGATGACTCGTATGAGTTGAAAGGTTGGACAGAACATTAATCTTTGATATTCTGTCACATCTGCAACAACCAAATTTGTGAACTGATTTGCAATAATGAAAAATTAAGAAAAAAATTGTGCTTGTATTCTTTGAACGTTGGTAGCATCTTATCTATCTGCCTCTTTCAATCTACATCAGACATTTTCTGTTATTTGTGTGAGATGTGTATATATATATAAATAAATAAAAGTTAGGTGCTACTATGATTTGTGTATTAAAAGAGAGAAAGATTAATTCGTAGTTAATCTCATCTCATAGTTAAGAACATTGGTTTTTCTCTCTTCTCTTTTTTTTTTTTCTTTCTTTTTTTTTTTTTTCTCCCCTTCTCTTCATTTTAACTACTTTTTGTATGCGTGCGGGCAAACAGTGACAGTGAATTGCTTTACTTCCCTTTGCCCCCCCCCTCAGATGACGGGTGTGGATGATTGTTTCTGAAATCTTACATGTTAGATTTCAGAAACAATCATCCAGAAGTAGTAGTTAAAATGAAGAGGGGGAGAGAAAAAAAAGCTTTTGAAGCATTGTCCTTTGTGATTTTACGATAGATGGCGCAACGGGACACTCATACCAGCAGTATGCAAAAAAAACATAGGTTTCCGTACTTAACCAGCTGGAGCAAGATAAGAAAAATGAAGATCTCCGTAGTTAGCAGCGGAAGTGTTAAGCACTGTTGTTTGTATGGTTGATTTTGTTTAGCGGCATATCAATCTGTATGGGTTATTTAATGCAAAATCTAAATATTTTGAACACATTTGTATGCCTTCAACTACAGATAAAATGTATTGCTGGTATTTCTTTTTGACTATAAAAATGTATTTTTATACTTTCATGGTGTTTATTTTTGTGGGCGGGAAAAGGAGTTCACCATTTGCCCATATCTGGGTCCCCAACAGGTGCTACCACCCTGGATCAATGTGGGCTTGGGAACAACAGCAATTAAGAGGTGGTGCCGCAAACATTTTTGGTTGTCATGTGTTTTTTTTGTGTTTTTTTTTTTTTTTTTTTGCTTTATTTTTCCATTTTATATATATATATATATATATATATATATATATATGCTCACTTTGGGCACCAAGGACTGACTTCCTGAAGGGTTTTATCATATATATATTCAATGATAATAAAAAATGAAATCAAACTATTACTGCATAAGGTTTCCTTAAAATTTTATTTATTTTATTTCATTTATTTATTTTTTTTTTTTTTTCCTTAATCTACCTTGCTGGCAAATTTTTTTTGGTAACACCCATCCTCAAAAAAATATTGGAGAGCATGCCTTGATGGGTTAAATAGTTTTATCCTGCAATTTTATAATAAATTGATTAAATCAAATAAAATATGAAACCTACTAATTATTACATTCAGATGGTGGTCCCAAATATTTGACTTATAGTATGTGTGTGTGTATGTTTGTAACTCTTGTTCTGACTCCTGTGCCTATCTATACCAATCCCTGATCCTGCTGAGCCCATCCCAGTTTCCTTTTTAGACAATGGGGGTGGGGACATTTTTGAACTGCAAGTTAAATGTGAAATTTTCTGTAAATAATCTTGGCAATGTCCTTGACATAACGTACCTAATTTAAAGAAATTTTATGCAGAAATGCATTTTCCCTCAAAAAGTGGGTTACATTCTGTTCATGATTATTTCTATTCAAATCTACATTCTACACTTGGCAGATAGTATTTGCTGTCTAACCTGTTCAATGTTAAATATATTAAATCCAAGTCCTGAAATTTAATTTATATTGATATATTAAACTTCTTATATATATATATATATATATATATATATATATATATATATATATATATTCTATAACATTAATATAAATATCTACATATATTAATAACTATATATATATATAATATATATATATATATATATATATATATATATATATATATATATATATATAACCTTGTTTTGTGAAATGAAACAAAACTTTGGATTTTAAGTTTAATTTTTATAATTAAATTTACAACTTTAGTTTCAGTTTTGAAACAGAAATTTCTGTGTCAGGATGGAATCATATTTTTAAAATATATATAAAAAGCCTTGGAAAACATATAGATCACTCTCTAAAAGATGCAGCAACAATCCAAGAAACAAAAGACAAACTAGAGACTTGGTTAAAGAGAGTTAAGTCCGGCTTGCTAGGCCAATTTAAAGCTTGGATTTATCAGAATGCCATTCTTCCCAAAATCTTATGCTCATTGTCTATTTACGAATTCACAACATCTCGTATAGAACAATTAGAAAAAAGAATTAACATGCGACTACAAAGATGGTTAGGTCTACCAAAGAGTTTGACTTTCGGAAGTCTAGTAGAGGAATTCAAAGTCACCAAAATTAGAGCAATAACGCAGTACGAGTTATCCAAAGACCCAAAGGTGGCTGGAGCAGGCATTGAAGTCTACTCAGGAAGAAAATGGAGAGCAGAGAATGAATTACGTGTCGCTAAAGAAAGGCTCTGCGAAAAGGCCATATCAGGTGCCGTGGCTACTGGACATGCGGGCTTAGGGTACTTTCCTACCATTCGGGTGGACAGCCAAAGGTAAAGAAAAGAACCTTTTAATACAAGAAGTACGTAAGGGTGAGGAGGAGAAAAGGGTGACAAAGATGGTAGGACTAAGGCAACAAGGTGTGTGGACCAATTGGGGATCCATGATTTATAGGAAAATCAAATGGTCGGATATATGGTGTAATGATATCGATATAAAGTTCCTAATTCAGACTGTATACGACACCCTTCCCAGTCCTACCAACCTCCACTTATGGTATAAAACAGAATCGCCCTTATGCCAATTGTGCTCCCGTAAAGGAACTCTAAAGCATATTCTAAGTAGCTGTAATACAGCACTAACGGAAGGCCGGTATAGATGGAAGCATGGTGAAATCTTAAAGGATATAGCAAAGATAGTACAGCCATCAGCACTAATACTTTAAACCTAGATAAAAGAACTATAGAATCTCATAGAGCTGGCGAGAAACCCCCAAAAAGAGGAAAAGAACATAGCAAATACTCTGTCATTGGCAACAGACTGGGAATTAAGGGTCAGCTTAGGAACAAGACTAAAATTCCCTGACCAGATTGTGCAAACATCATTATGCCCAGATATAGTATTCTTCTCAAACAATATTAAGAAAGTAATAACGTGAGAAATGACAGTGCCTTGGGAAGAGCATGCAGAGGAAGCCCACTAGATGCTAAAATATGATGAATTAATAATGAGTTGTGGAAATCAAGCTGTTTGCCATTTAAGGTGGGTGTTTGCCATTTAAGGTTTTGCTGCAAAGGCCCTATGCAAAGCCCTAATTGATATAGGCTTAGTGCTAACAAAAGAAAGGCGATTCGGATCATAACTAATACAGCAGAAAGGACAGGAAAATGGTTATGGATTAAACGTGACAGCTCTTGGACTTCAATGTAATAAAATAGTTAAAATTATCAAGTCGGGTAAATCTGTAAAAAAAATAATTATTAATATAATTGCAACATGGCAATAATATAAACATCACCTTTTTATGTCTAAATACACGACTTGAATTGTACAGTTACAGTCAACGAATATATTATGTCAATTTGTGAATTGTGTTATTTGTAAATATGTATTTTAATGTTAAACCCAATTTATACGCAGTAATTTCATGTCACTATTTACCTTTTAATGGTTTTGGCGCGACACATCTCGTAAGGTTTTTTTGTCTTCTATTCTCTTTTTCTTTTTTTTTCTTTTTTTTTTAAATTTTATTTTTACACGAATATTTCACATTTTGTATATTTTAATCAGAATCATAACACATACAGAGTGTATTTCAAGCAGATCGCACTTTTGTAGCTTAATTTAATTTCAAGAGTATTTCGTAGTTTATTGTATTTAACTGACTTGAAATTTGTAAATAGTTTTAAATCAATTTTAATTTTTTCAATATTTTAATCAATACTATGGTGTTTTACGCGATTTTTTTTCCACTTTTTTATTTTATTTTATTTTATTGTTTGTATAGACAAAATATACGGCATGTTTATGGACAATTATTTTCATTTTGCAAATACATTCCATTTAAACTTAACTGACCTGTAATAATGTTAAGAATCAGGTTAAACGATAAAATGGGATAGTAGGGTTGAGTTTAAGTCCCCCTCTCCAAATATATATATATATATATATATATATATATATATATATATATATATATTGTGTGTGTATGTATGTACAGTAGAATCATCTTAAGTGAAAAGATACTGTATGTAATTTAGTCATTTGGAAAAACTTGAAACTGTTTTTTTTCTCCCCTTTTTATTTATTTTTTTAAAGGGCAAATTTAAAGAATTATATTCATAAAGTTTGCTGTGTGTTGGTGTCTTTAAATTCTATTAAGTTCTGTAATCCCTTATGGTAATCTGGATAATAGAAATTTAACAAAGTTTAACAAACATATCTGTAAAATCAAAAGGATAGTTTCTCCTCTTGACACTATTACTGCATATTACCTCAGCAATTTTTATTGTTTTGAAAAAATCTTTTTGTAAATTTTTAATGAAACCCAAACTTAAACTTTTTTTTTTTTTTTTTTTTTTTTTTTTTTTTTATTAAACACTATAAAGTGTTATAAAATCTGTGATTTATATTGCAACTATGCTGAAGTGGCTCTCAATTACAGTTTCTGGGAGAGACCACATAATCTTGCATAAACATCAGTTTTTGACAAGGCCAGTACACTCAAACCCTCGACCACGATGACTTTGTGCTAACCCAAACCATTCCCAACTTCCAAACTGTTTTATCTACTCAATTTCACTCAGAAATTTTCAGCCGAACTGTGATCTGGTTTTCAGATACTTCCCAATGGTGCTACATGCTAGGATCCTCCTCTCTCCCCCCCCCAGGCCAGTATTATAAAGGAGTCACCTCCTTGACAAATTGACCATAGTAAAAGTCAAACCTAAGTCTCATAGTCAGAATGTGAACATTTTAACCACCAGCCAGCTCTTAAAGTAATTATAACGCAAAAGACTTTTAGTTGGAAAGGTAATCAAACTTGCTTATTTTGTTGACCCTGACATCTATCATGATGCAATAATATTTTCCTGTTGCAGGCAGAAGTAAATGAGGTCAAAGCAGTCTGCAGCCTTCAACTGTTGACATTTTTTAATTGATGATTGTTTTGAAAAACACATTGGTTTCATTTGTTTAATATTCCCTTTTCAAACAGATTCCAATCTACATTAAAGTTTTTGCTGACATATATGCTAACTATATGCTAGTCTCTTTATAGGAAAATCACTCTTCACAACTAGAAATCATTTATCTGATCTATACAATGCATTAACTATGGTATATATTTTGCATATGCACATACAAGGTCTTTGCTTAGCTTTGTATGACACAGTGCCATAAGTATGAGTCACTTCATGAAAATCAAATCAATTAGGTATTAACAAATCAAAGCTTACTAATCATTCACGTCATAAGTCCTGTAATTCATTATGGTTGTAAGGGAACCATATGTACTTCAGTAGTGGTGTGTCTAAGACAAGATAGCCTGACAGAGCTCATTTCTCAACTTCATTTGTGTTTTTTTTTTTTTTTTTTAAGGGAGGGTTATATGTTGTTTTGTGCTGTGTGTTTTGTTTTGTGTTTTTTTTTATTGTGTGCGTGTTTTGTGATTTTTTTATTGTGTGTGTGTGTTTTGGTTTTTTGGGTGGGTTGTGTGTGTTTTGGGTTTTTTTTTTTGTGTGTGTTTTCTGTAATCATTTCATTCCAAGCAAGACAATAATATCACTAAGGGCTAAAGGTCTGCTGAGCACTCTCAACATAATAATAATAATAATAATCCTACATAATGAACTATTCAATTTTGATTGCCTGGAATGAGGGGAAAAGACACTACTTGGTTTCAGTGAGAACATGAAAGAAAGAAGGGAAAATAGAAGTGGAAAGAGGAAGAATCAGATTAAGGTGAGAAGAACAGATACTACACATTTGATCCCAGCCAAATGAGAAGGCGTCCAGGGTAAGATGATAAACTACGTCCAACAGCAAGGCCTCTGATCAGGAGGCTTTTAAGGAGTGTGGAACCACCTCTTAATTGCTGATGTTCCCAGGTTCACCCTGATCCGGGGTGGTAGCACCTGTTAGGGTCCCAGCTATAGGCAAATAGTTAACCCAGAAACTAAGATAAAAGGCATTATAAAAGTGTAAATATAGGTTTTAATACTAGAAATATTTTATAAAAAAATTATTACCAGAAATAAATTTTTGAAATAAAAAAAAACATTACCTGCAATACACGTTTTGTGGATGAAATTCAACATTGATTCAGACTCTTATCTGCCTAAGAGTCTTTCTGACCGTTGAAGATGTGCATGCATTTAACAGAAATGGACACGTGTTCAGACAGTTAACCTCTTCCTTGTGGCCATAATATCAAAGCCAAAGAACTTGACAAGCTTAATACACTGACCTCTATTTCCAGAATTGTGTGTGTGTGGTGGTTCAGGCAACTATTGTCCTAGTTATCACTGGGGATGGGAATCTACGCTTTTGGACTGAAAGTCCTTGAGAAAATTGCAATAAAAAACTAGTATTCGCTTTCATCAGAAGCCTGTGTTGCTTGGCACTGCAAATATTTTGCAAAAGGTGCTCTATCTAAGTATATACAGGTTGATAGAGACCACCTACAGTGTAAGATTGCATGTCTTTCATTTACAACTGGCAAACAAAGAAGAAATGATAATAATAATCTTATTATAACAACTAGAAAAGACCTGTGAAAATTTGTTTTCCTATTTGAATATTCTGATGAATCTTAATTCTTAAGTTAATGATTGAATAAGCTCACAGCATGCTTCTATAAAAATAAAATATCTGTAGCAATTCCCCTATCACTTCATTAAATATTTGAGCTTAACAACTTTAACAAAATATTGCAATAACGATCATAAATATGAATGTTGTTTCATTATTTTGAGAAGTAAGGGGGTACAAATGAAAAGATTTGAAACTGAGAACCAACTTTTTCCATTTCACTGAAACAGCCATTAAACATTTCTATCTTCCCTCGTTTCCCTCTATCTTCCCTCGTTTCCCTCTATCTTCCCTCGTTTCCCTCTATCTTCCCTCGTTTCCCTCTATCTTCCCTCGTTTCCCTCTATCTTCCCTCGTTTCCCTCTATCTTCCCTCGTTTATCTTCCTATCTTCCCTCTATCTTTTCGTTTCCTCTATCTTCCCTCGTTTCCCTCTATCTTATCTTCCCTCTATCTTCCCTCGTTTCCCTCTATCTTCCCTCGTTTCCCTCTATCTTCCCTCGTTTCTTAGCAATAAAAAAAAAAAAATTAGTTTCACATACAATATGAACAGAAAAGAGGAAGAAATACAAGCAGGGACAGCCCTAAAGTATGAAAAAATCAGAGCAAAGAAAAACATAAATAAATAAAATGGATAAAGATGCTACTTGGTTTCAGTCAGAAAATTAAATAAAAAAAACATAAGATAAAAACAGAACATCGGACAATTCTTAGAGAAAAGTAGTGTAGAAATAACACTAAAAAGAGAAAGCTAGGGAGTACATTGAAAATCAATGAGTGAGGCAAATTTCAATGTCTGCATCTAAGGAAGAATATGTTGTTGAGTAAAATAAATGGTACAAAAGGAAAATACCAGGAAATGTCAATTTTACTGAATAAAATAATTTCTATAAATGATTTTTACCAAAGATGCTTGAAATAAAAACGTTTTAAAAAGTAGAACAAAAACTGCTCTCTATTACTCATCACAGAGAACCATACCTGCCCTCCATTAGAATGTCTGACGTTCAACTTCTCGAGAGCTCCTCTTTGCGACTACTTGGCCTCACATTGACTGCTGACCTGAGATGGAACAAATACATTGAGTCAATAGCTTCGTCCACCAGAAGGAAAGTAGGCTCCATGTGCCACGCCAGGAAATTTTTCTGCAGTCGCTCTCTCACAGACATGCCGTCGCCTCCCTCTGTCTTTTTTTACAAATACTTTCATGTTAACTGCTCCAATGAGCTGCTTTCGCTGGTTCCCTGACTTCATGAATTGTAAGCGTTCAACTAGGCTAGCATCTCGCTCACACCCTTTCACTGTCAAAACTGTTAAATGTAGCCGTCTCTTCTACTTCAATAGCTTCATGCCTCGCACGTCTCGCCTGTGGAACTCCCTCCCCTTTTCCTTTTTCCCTGATATAGCTATCAGGGAAAATCTCTAACTATTCAATTATAATGTCAATCGACATCTCCAGATGCCTTGATCTATCCCCTAGCCTTCTCTTCATTCTTTGCTCTCACTCCAATTCTCTGTAACCCTAGTAGCTTGCTTGGGGTGAAACACTTAAAAAAAAAAAAAAAAAAAATGCATGAAGGCAAGAGTTCCCTTTCTGAAAAGACACCAGCAGTGGCAGAACTGGGATCATCAGAATGTCCCCTTAAATGACAAAGGCTACTAAGGGAGATAAAAGCTATAATTAACAGGTGACAAAACAAGTGTTTTCATATTTGTTTGTCAACGCTGGTGATGTCTGCTTTGGTGGCCATAAAGGTGTGGTCGGTTTGAATGTTGAATTCTCACAAGGTCTTGACTTGCCCCCTCCTCCTTTTTTTTTTTTTTTTTTTTTTTTTTTTTTCAATCACCTTTTGCAGCGGTGGTACTATTTCTTCAAGTCTATAGTTCCATATCAGAAGTATAGACTTGAAATGGATGAGAAATGAAGGTGATAGGTTATTTTATCATGGCAGCACTTAGTATTTATTCTGCACTAATGATGTTGGTAGAATGCTTGTGCAGAAAAAATGAGTCCATACTTTATTATTATTAACTTACCAATTGCCAAAATTTAATAAGGTATTTATAGTGTTTTGCATTAGTATGCTTTGGTATTAGTGTGTATGTACAGCAATAACACTAGGTATAGTGCTTACTACAATGGGGAGGGGCTGGCTTGTTTTGGAATCTTCAAGTATCATATAAATTTACTTTATGCTCTGTTCTGCATGAAAACGAACAGAAGTGACCCCAGACACAAGAGTTTCGAGAATAATGTTCTCTAATAGAATTATATACAATGCATTCTTTTCATATCACATCCACCTACCGTCAGTTTAAACTTCTAGTTTTTTTTTTGTTTTTTTTTGTCCACACATTGTGAGCATTTTGTTTAACGCATTAACTACTGACTATGAGAGAATTCATTGGCACTTTTTATTACAACACCAACTACGAGTTCTTTTGTTTGGCATTTTCTAATAAAATTTTATCTGTGAGTGTCAATTACAAGTTTATATGTTTAGTGTGAAGACAATGTTAAGAGTTCAGTTGAAGCTATAAATCAATTCCTAAAAATTTTTTATTATCTATATTAGCTATTATAAAGTTGACATTTGAAGTTTGATTTACAAAATTAATCTCTGGTTGTCAAGTTCATGATTTCAGGTAAAAACTTGAAAATATCCTAACATTTCAGTGAAATTTTTTTCCTTTTCCAAATGAGATATGTTGCTGGGTGAGGCATCATGTTTAAACTGATGCCAGGAGGATGTGCATTAAATAATTTACAGTATATTTCTGTTATAAAGCAAACCATTGAGTGTTGTGATGACAAACAAGAATATGGAGTAAAAGTAGAAAGGTCTTGCTTGGAATCTAATGAAGATATCTAAGCTTCTTAAGTATTGATGCTTGTTTTTTGGTATGCAAGGAACAAGAACAGTAACTTGAGATGTTGGCATTCATTCAGTTTTCTATTTGGAACATAAACATCTAGTAGCTGTGCAGACTAGACATTTCTATGCCTCAGGTATGTGGGCAGCACAGCACAGGCAATATATTTTATTTTTTCCTAAATCCCAACTTCCTGACATCTTCTGGTGATGGCATCACCCCTACTACTTCTGTCTCACTTTTTTCAAATGATCGTTTTAAACATTTTCATTTTTTCGTCTTATTCTCGACATAAGATGTGTGAAAGCATGTGTGATTTCCTGCCCTCACCAGCCACCAACCAGGAGAGGTAAAAGACTTTTGGTGGTTAAGATGGTAATACCACCTTTGGCACCACCAGCAGCTTCTGCCACCGGACAGGGTATTTTGTATACATGTCAGTCTCTTGCAATTTCTTTTTACAACTGCAACTGAAATTTTCGACGTTGCCTTAAAATGCACAACGCGCTCGTAGCAACCATTATTAATGACATAGAATGGAAGATAAACAGATGTTTCACGTCGGAGGTAGCATTGTGTTGTGTGCATGGTTTTATTTAACTTATTTTGGGTCTTGGCCAGATCCAACTCAATGCCTGTTGAGCTGTTGTCGGGAGACAATGTGAAGCACGCTTCAGGTTCCGGCCAGTGATGCCCGCTTTCAAAAGGAAGGAAACGATTGACTCTCCAAGGAATCCACAGCACCCAACTTCAATAGGTAGCACATGACATGTCCATCCCTTTTCCACATAGTCAGATTGCAGTGATTCATAGCGGTTTTTCTTTTCCTTGTGTACCTTCTCCCTGCTCTACTCCCAAGGAAGCATAAATTCTACTAAGAGGACACACCTCTTTGAATCAAACTATGCTACAATGATAGGCTGTACATCTGTCTGAATATCATGTTGGGAGTTAATTTAGGTCTTTTGCACAGGGTGTTCACCTTCCTTGCGAAAATACATCTTAGGTTCTCTGACCATTACAGGCTGTTTGTTGGTTGCTTCACACTGTGTACCGACTAAATCTGTGACCACTCCCAGCACTTTAAGACACCACATGTGCATCTGCAGTGATTGTGGGCATGCAGAGAGCATGTGATATAAAGTGCCTTGATCACTTTGACATAATGCGCATACCTCAGTGTCAGCTTAAGGTTAGTCACATTTGGTAGATCATAGTAGATTGCAGAAGGAATGATATTGAAATCAATATATTCCATGATAGCTTCATTGGATCAATATCACTCCATGTAGTCCAAGCATATTTTTTTCGAATTAAGAAACAGTAGTACCTGTTTGCTGCTCTTTCTCAAAATTCCTGATTTCTTCAATCATCATGTCTTATTTATCCTTTGGGCTCTGTTTAGAGAAAAACTGGTTGCTCATGCTGTCCAGGCCAGCTTGATTAGTTTGGGTCACCACCATAATCTCTTTGGTTCACAGACTGGATTCTGCTTCTATCTGCTTCTATGGGAGGCTTCTATCGCCTACTATTTGGTGCCAGTTTTGATATCTGGCCATTATATGCAGATGAACTCATCAGCCAAGTCCCTCATCATTCTGTGAAAACATACCTTTGCGACCTTGAACTCTTCCACCAATGAGATGGGAAGTTGCAGATTTCCAGCATTGGTATAGTCCCACCGTGGAGAAGCAGGGGGGTAAGTCCTAACCACTGACACAGGTACTTGTTGATACAATTCTGCATCTGCTGAATGTGAGACACCTGTAACAGTCACAGAAGCTAGGACAGTAAACCATGTTGGTAGCATCAAGCCTTCAGCTTGTCAGAGAGATGGGATCTGTCAATGGACCTCCATCTAGTGCCACTTTCTGCATCTCTTTACCTCGGTGCTGATCAGTCAATGGAATTTCATACAGCCGTCTGAGGCTCTTCACTGACTTCTCTTTGACTGTTGGGATCATGTCACCCCCACCCCCCCAATGCAGAAGTAAATCTCCCTGGCAGAGCCTCTGAGTAATAAGCAGCTCTGGCTTTTCTTGGGTTTATCCTTCATTCTCACCCACATGAAGAGCTTATGGCAGCGCTGTAGTAGTTAGACTTTAGATGGCACCAGAATGGTAATGCATCCATGAACACTGGGGAAAAAGGAACGGTCATTTGTTTCTTAGTCATCACAATCTTTGCTATGTTCACTGCACCCTGTAATATGAGTTCCATAAACATCCCGAAAAGAAGTGGTGAAATCACACACCCCATCATGATGTCGACCTCAAGGGATTGTCACTTGGTGGTTTAGTTACCAACAGTAAACTGCGTAAGTGCTGCTCTGAAATATTTCATTATCATTTTCCTAATGTTATTAGGGAAACTGAAAAATTAGAGAGACATTCAAATTAACACATGAGGAACTGATCTATATGCATTTGTGAGATAAAGCCAAATTACATGAAGCTCAGTTTTATTTTTTTTGGCTGATAGGATTGAGTTTCAAATCATGTGTAAATGCTCCAGACAGCCAGGGAAGCCAGGTACTCCGGCCTTCAAGACAGCTGTGTTTATGTAATGATTACCTAGCAGGAAGTCCATCAAATGACGAGCAAGTACCCCTCTACATTCAAAAGGGAGGTGGTGGAAATTTGCAATGCCTTTCATATTCTTTTCCTTACATATCCAAATGCCATCTGCCAGGCACCATTTTTGTGGTACAATACCTTGCTTCTATGCCCACTGGAAGAGGATGGTGAGTTACTTAAGGACATTTGGGTAATTCTTATATAACTTTTAGGATATTCCATTTATTCCAGGTGCACTGCCAGCACAGGATTTGTGGATGAATTCCAGAATTTCCCTCAGTTTTACTCCGCTGTCATTAAACATGACCTCTGGATCTTGGGGATTAGGAAAGTCATCCATAGAAATGTTTGGAACATCTTTCCAAGCATCAGAATACATCCTCAGGTGGTTCTCAAATTCCTCCTGTCGTAGGTTGAATTTGCCACTCTTAGTCTCTGTAAACAGCTTTTTAGCAAAAGTGTAAGGATTATTTTAAATGATCTCTGAGACTGTCGTTTTTTTCTTCCAACATTTTCTTTGGTTCTTAGCTCTACAGATCACTTTCTTTAATATGTAACACCCCTTGTGAGCTCCGTACAATTTCTCCGGCGGCCGTTCTCCACGCTGTGATGTTGCCGGGGGTTGGTTGAAAAAGTCGAAGTCTCAAGCTGGGGGCACAAGATAAAGCATTGAAGGAACGAACTTCCACAACTTAGATGAGTTTAATCAAGCTTTATTTCATCCAGACTTAGTCTTGCCGTTGGGGTAGGCGATGTGACACTCAGCTCTAACTCTAACTAATGGAGATCAAATGCCGAACCGACCGACTCAGACGAACGGAGTTTCACTTCTTCAGTGTGCCTGACACACGTGGCTACTTCAAGCACACACCCGGCTGAACTGCCCGGCTCGGAAAAATCACTCGTATTTATATTGAACTAATCGGAAGTCCCAAGACCACCGGGTGAAAACAAAAGATAAGCATTGGCGAAGTTAAAAATTTCAAGGTACTTAAATTTTGCTTTCTTTGATGTGTAAAAATCCTGCGGATATCTTGTCTGTAATCGGCCTCCCACGATGTATTTTCCAGGATTTTTAAATCTTTTTATCTTAACAAATCTTCGTGTGAAGGCCGTCGGATGTTTTTATAGCCCTTTTCTTTTTTTTATTGCCTGGAGAAAGGGAAAATTCTGTTATCTTTTCTTTATTTCCTTAATGTGTTGTCGAGATACAGTAAAGACGGTTTTTTTGACCTGGTCATTTAAAATCTATTTCCTAAACGTTTATCTTTTATCACATCTAATCACTTAGTCAAATATTTTATTGGATGACTGGTAGGATTTAACAGTAATCTGATGCCCTTTTCTCTTCCACAAATTTACTTATAAAAGAAAAAGCGTTTATTTATTTTTTTTCCTTTTTTTTTTTCCTTAGTACTTTTTGTTGAACGAAACACATGTTTTTAAACTATTTTTCTATTCTTAACCGTTTTCTATTCTTAATTTATTAAAATAAAATACATATTTTACAAATCAACTTTAATAGACGCCTAGTTATCGTGTCACAATATCCTTAAGCAAGTCTTAAAGGCTTTTGGAGCTTCTCTGAGTCGGCACATTACAACTCTCTGCTCTTAGTTTACGCCTTCTGAATCTGTTGTCTATTTGGTCACTACTCTTCTTTCCTATCCCATCATGCAGTTGCCACGCCAAACCACTCTAGAAAAATCTCATACACAACTCTGTACAAAGATCTGATCTTCTGGCTAGAGGCCAATTAGATGGTTGGTAAGTATTAATGAGAGTTCCTGATTGAGATTCGACCAAATAGCTTTCTGATTGCCTTTGAGTCACTGGATTCTTGTATTGCTTGGAATTTCTCCAGGGTGCTGGTGCTCAGTAATAGTACCCTGAATACTGTTGGTATAAGCCGGATTCATCACAGTCCCCATGATTTGACTTACATTCTCCAATAGGGGAATTATGTTGTCTGCACCAAAGTGCCTTATGGTCACTTAACCCTCACAGGCTGTCAAATTTCCTGCCACAATCACACATTGTAGCTGGTTTCAATTCCATGTTATTATCATTGAAATTATTCAGATGGGTGATGTATTCTCCCTCCCTTCTACAGAGATCATTTTTTGTTTGTTAAAAACTCTAGACAACATGGAGAATTGTGACCTAAAAGAACTTGCATTGTACTATGTTAAATATAATTCAGGTCAATCTAGTATTTTAGTAATATTTAAGTAAACATTAAAAAAAAATATAAGAAAAGCATAGTCTGGTTGCTGAACTTCCTTTATTTGGCAGCATATAAAACTTCTAAAAAATGTCTTATATAAATACCGCCATCTTATATACAAGTGGAGCATCTGATAGGCTAATGTTTACCCAGGCACTTACAAGAAATAAGAGTAAACTAATAAACAAAAAAGTTACCTACCCCCTCATCAACCTTTCTTTGTCCAATATTTGTGGTGTTCAATACCAATTTCTGTTGTGTTGAATCTTTCCTCTTGAAATGTTCTCAAGATATCTTCGCACTTTGCAAAGATAATTTAAACTCTTGGAACAGAATTCATTGGTATCTCTTTCTCTTTGTTGAAAAGATTTTAAGATGCATATGCATGCCATTGGTGTTTACATCTTGGAAAATCTTCCAATGGTAAAGGAATCATCTCTTGAGTCCCAGGATGATTCATTCATTTTTCTTTATTTGTTCTAAAACATTTCACCTGAAGCAAGGTGCTAATGCAGGGAGTTATGGAGTGTGAAAGAGAATGAAAAAAAACTTTAGTGAGGAAAAACAATAAAGGAACAAGATTCAGGAACTTGGCAACCCCTTTCATTTTAGTGGCTTTCTTACCTTACTTGGATAACGATTTAAAAAAACATAATAGACTACTTTTAGTTATATATTGCCAAATTCGGTAATACTGTAATATTAAGTGCAAATAAGGAAAGAGGTTTTATATACAATCAAATACAGGGTGTTGTAAGTGATCAGTTTTTTTTTTTATCATTTCACATAAGGTAATAAAGCAAGGGGTTACTGAGGTGTGAGAGAAAAAGAAAAACCTTGACAAGAGAGGACAATAAAAGAACAGAAATTCAGAAGATAATAATTGACATTGCCTTTAAATTTTTGAAGATCAAAGTTGACTAGAAAGCAAAAGAATTTGACACACGATAGATGCAATAGAAGAAACTGTTAGCATAGTTTACAGTTATATCTAGCCATTTCAACGGTAAAAAATGATGAGACCTTGCCTCCAATCTAGTAGTTAGTTATGTTCCGTACATGATACATACTTAGGTGATCATGTATGTACCTATACATGACTGACAAGGCGGATTTTTTCCCACGATAGGTTGACATTTCTTTCTGCAGTAGACCAGTTGCCATCCAAGGCTATAGAATCCAGTCTCTTGCTATTTACCCATAGCTGGGGGGAGAAGAGGAGGATTCATACTTTTTCCCAAGGGTATTAGCATGTAAGTGAATGTAATGGATTTGACTGGAATTCGAACTCTGTTGATGTACAACTACAAATTCTTCAATCCGAGCCGCTATCCATTTAAACTTAAATTCCTAAAGTCTAGGTACCATAGAGGAAAGTAATATTTATTTTGAAAATATGAAAAATGTGGCACAAGGCGAAAAGTGAGGATGGGAGAAGGCTGGTCTTCAATCAGTCTTATCTTAAGTTTAGCTAGTCTCAGTTTCTGACCCAAACATACCACAATATTCTTTACATTAAAACAACACATTCTTACTTACCATTCTTACTACAGCCACTATAGTACCTCGTAGTCCTAACTAGTTCTTGTATGTACAATTTATCTGTGCAGGGTGGGAAATAAATATAACAACTTTTAAAAATGAAACCCCAATGAATATTTACCATAAAGTTCATACGTCCTGGGTATGTCATTAAACTACATCCACGTCCTGGGTATGACGATAAACTACATCCAACAGCAAGGAAGGCCTCGGATGGTGTTTTCAGAAAAATAATGTTGCCAGCTATACGTTTTTTTGAAAAGAAAATAATGTTGCCAACTATACGTTTCTTTTTTGAAAAGAAAATAATGTTGCCAGCTATATGTTTAATTGTACTGTGTGTGTGTGTATATATATATATATATATATATATATATTAACTTAATTTGGCATTAAATGACCTACAGTGGTTGATATGCCATAAAAACCAACCAACCAACCATAAAGTTCATCAGAATAATTACCATGAAAATATTTATAGAAAAAGCACAGGGAAGCCATGTTACAGTGGTGGAAAAAAACTGAAGTTGAGATACCAAGTTGGGACCAATAACCAATAAATGCAGATTCTTCATTGGATTTTATCAAGGTATATAGCAGTAGCACCAGACCAGGTGTGGCAGCAATATTCAAAGCTAGGACAAATGTTAGACTTAAAAGGCTATTCCAGGTAATGTACTTAAAGCACATAGGATTTAACACGATTACTTCTGGTTCCTCTCTGGAATAACTACATGAAATCTTTTCATCTTCCCAATCTCGGCTGAGTCATCAACTGAATTTTTTGTGTAGTCGTTAAGCCAATTATTTTACCCCCTGTTAACCTTGTCATGTACAGGTAAGATAATTTATGTCCGATCATGCCGTTACAATGTGGTTAGATGAAGTTTGCAAAATGATCAATATATAAGCAGTTCTCGGCACAGTGTCAGGGACCTTTTTTATAAAAAAAAAAAATTAATTACGCAAACAAATATGTGCAAAGGGTAAAAATTTAATTTGGAAAAAGTAATAGGAAAAGAGGATACGTGCCTCTCTTAATCCTAAAGTTGAATAAGGTGCAAAACAAACAAGACTCAATCACTATGCAAGATTTAAAGGAACAAACATTTATTGCAGTACACAATAATAATAAAAAATAAAAAAAAAAATACAAAATTTACAAGCCAGAGGGCTGCCAAAAATTTTCCTTTTGTGTGCGCCTTATACAAAAACTAAGGCTGGATAAGAATCAAGACAATTACAAGACGAAAAAAGATTACAGTTTGTGAAAATGAAGAAAAACAAATTTTGAGAAATAACTTTGAGAAAATAAAATAAAGGAGAAATCCAAAATGTGCACTCACCAAATAGAAAAATAGATAAGACCTATTTTGATTTATCCCGTGAACGTCTCTAGGACCTTTTATGATATTTGAAATGTCTTTGTTTTCTTTTGGCTTGGCTACCTACATGCTTCACTAGGGGCTTTTAACAATATTTTTGAAATTTCTTTAAGCTTTCTTTCCTTTGTCAACGTTGTCCTAGTAACTGCTGTGGTCTTTTGATATCCAAGTGACAGCTGGCCGCCTTTGTTTGCAACTAACGTTCAAGTGCTTCCTGCCTTGAAATCTAAATGCTTTCCGATCTTATCTTTTTCTGAGAAACCAGGTAGCTCCTTGTGACCTTATCTCCAAAATTTACTAAAGAATGAGGCCGCATCTCTGACTGGTCAATAAATACGTTAAAAATACTTCACTTTTTTTCTTCACAAAAAAAGAAAAAAAAAACAATGAATCCACAAAAATTCACAAAGAAATAATTTTGGTTTAACTGCTACTTCTAAAAATAGACATTTTCAAATAATGGTAATATTTTATTTTATACAAACCCACACTTTGGCTTTCATCTTTTAAAAAAAAAAACAAACAAAAAAAAAATAGACAATAAAATATTTATTACATTTTTAACTAATGACTCCTGAGAGCTATAATCTCCAACTATTCAAATGTAATGTCAATCGACATCTCCAGTTACCTTGATCTATCCACTATCTTTCTCCTCATCCTTTCTTCTATCACTCCTATCTGCTCTTACTCCAAATCTTCTGCAACCCCCTGCATCCTAGTGGCTTCCCGCCTTGCTCGGGGCATAAAAAAAAACAAAAAACAAACAAACTTTATTTTACAGTATTAAAATATAAAATTTTTTATATTTTCTCAATCATGGAACTCACAAACCAAGATATTTGCTGCTTTCTACTCTTTTCCTCCAGCTGCTTTGTACAAAAAAATCTTGGCTTGGAGGTGTTGAAGCAGAATCCCGGGAAAGATTTTTCCTAAGATAGAAAGTCCATATAACAAGAGCATTTTAAAAACCTAGAGGAAAGGCAGCAAAGACAGAAGGCTTCACAAATTCAACTGAGATTGACTCTAGTGTTAAATTGTAACCTGTGTGTATGAACATTCCATTCAATGATCGGTCTTTGCAGACACCAAAGACATAAACCATGCATGGGTAGCTGTTTTCATGCAGTGGGCCACACCATGAGCATTTCATTTTCTTTTTTTTAATGAAAGAGATATTTACACTTATGATCTTCCTTATTGAAAATCACCAATGGTTTAAAATTCTGAAAACATTACCTTCTATAAAAAGTTACAAAACTGAAAAACAATTGTATTTAATCATTATGTGAGTGAACAAATGAGAATGAAATGAAACTAACATTTTAATAAACACTAATTAATTCATGAAATTAAGACATACCCTTCAAAAAACCAAATAGCCCTCAGACTGCAGTTTGCCTATGACTGACGTAGAAATTGAGAAAGGATGAGTATAGCACAGGAATGAAATGCTCAAAAACAAGCAAAATCCAATGAGCTAAAATAACTATCATTTGGTTTGATAATTTAAGTCTTACTAGCACAGCATTTGGTTTCAAACCTTGAATATCATAGCTTTCAATGTGGTAAACTTGTTTGTACAACAAGCAACATTTTCATTTAGCCCCCAAAATTGAACCATTGACCTCTCCAGACCATTGCTCTACTTCATACATGTTTACATAATCCTAAAAGTGTAAACAGGTTTTTCAACCTAGAACTCCTTTCCAGATGTTTCTATTGGTCATTTGACACCAGTTCAATCTCAAGGAGTCTTGACGAAAGCTTTGACCTTTTTAGGGAATTGTGTTTCTGCTTTAATAGAAAACAAAAACCACTTCAATTTTAAAAATTAACCCACTTCTTCTTCTCTTAAGTTTAAATATTGAGTGACCTTTGGAAAGAAAGGGGAGGCTGTTTGGCCCACTTAACTCTGATAGTTACCCTTAGCATTTACAAATGTATGCTGTTACATGTGTACACTTTGTTTATTCTCTCTGGTGTTAGGATATAAGTTCTGACCACTTCACATGCCCTTCATGAAACACCTTGAATGCCTGCATACTTAAATTGCAACAATGACATAATTTCAGTGCCTTGTAAAGGATGAAATAAACATTTCAAAATTTCATATGGCTGGATGAATAATGGACAATTGAAATCAAACACAATTTGGTGCAGTTGGCCTTAGTCAAAATTTTTCACTACCATCTTCATACTAATGCTGATCATAAAAAAAGGCTATTTTGCCAGTCCTGTTAAAATAGGTAAACATGCTTTTAAGCTTATTTTACTGGTCTCTGTACAATAGACCCTAAACTACTTTGCCGATAAATATTTATATGATGAAGGCAGGTAATGTTAAAAATAACACAGAAGTTTATTTATTTTCACCATCAATTGTTAAAACAAGTTAAAATCACACTATTTACATTATTCGGACTATTGTCCTCATTTTTGTTGCCATATTTATCACAACGTTTCAGCCGCTGTACACTTCTTCAGGTGGTTGGAATGTTGAACTGAACCCTTTATTTCACTCGCTGGGGTAGACTATTCTAGTTCCATGTGCCATGTCTAATGGATGTCAGATATCTCCTGTTAATAAACCTCTCCAAGTTCTCCACTGCCTTAAGTAGGTATTGAACTCACACTGTCACTGGATCTAACCAACACCTTTATCCACTGTGCCATGTGTCCTTAATGGCACAGATCCAAGACTTGTTTTGGGGCATGGTTCTCATGGTTCAGGTACACTCACTGAAGTCACAGACCACAGAATCCATATTGTTCAACTGCTGTCTACACAGGTCACAAAAATCACTGCACTGAGAATCTCAAATATATTCTTAGATCTAAAGCAATGTTTATATTTACTGGCAAAATAGCTTTGATGTCTCTTTTACCGGGAATGGTAAAATAGCCTTGGTGTCTACTTTACCAGGACTAATGAAATAGCCTATTCAAAAAAAAAAAATAAATATATACACACACACACACACACACACACACACACACACACACACACACACTCTCTCTCTCTCTCTCTCCCTCTCTCCTCTCTCCCTCTCATCTAAATCCCACATAGACAAACTAGATTATTATACACTTGCATACATGAAGCAATATTTACGGTTTTTCAGTTAGGCTTGGAATCCATTCATTTCTTGGAACTTCAAATGGACGCATAGTCTTTCCATGAATTCAGAATGCCATAAATTATACTATTTTAAACATTAATAAAAATATAAGAAAAGGATAGGCTGATTGCTGAATTACTGTTTAACAAGTCAAATGCATAGGAAACCTGATTAACCAATGGAAATCAAACAACGCAAAAATACCAGAATTTCTATTTTTTCTTTTTCTCCAGTTGTCATTATCTAAAACTTTAAAAAAAAGTGAAACGGGTTAGATTGATAAACGTTTCCTATTTGTTATTATAATTGTCAGACACGTAATGAGGAAAGAAGGCTTGGGAAATCGGATACTCACAGGGCAGAAAGAGGGACAAGGGAAAGCAACATGTGACATACTTAACAGGCTCAGTCAAGTGGATGGCAGAACAGGGTCTGGGAGAAATAACAAAAAGACAAAAAAAAATATACTTAAAATACATTTTTTTAAAAATATGCCTACAATACATTTTTTTTTTAAAATCTGCCTACAATGCATTTAAATAAAAAGATATAACCAACAATGCATTAAAAAAACAAAAACTATACTTTTTTCATGACAAAATTACAATCAATACATTTTATCTCAGATGGAATACATATATTCATGCCATCAAGAAAAAATGCTGAATGAATGACTGGTTCATTGTAACACTCCAGAAAATACCTAACTCTCCTGTCCTGGGCATGATGATAAACTACATCCAGCAGCAAGGCCTTTGATTGGGAGATTGGAGTTTTAAGGTGTATGGAACCAACTCTTAATTGCTGTTGTTCCCAGGTCCACTCTGACCCGAGGTGGCAGCACCTGTTAGGGTTCCAACTATGGGCAAATAGTGAACCCCTAAATAAAATTTAAAAAAAAACTAGGAAAATATAAACATACATTTTTATAAAAAACAGAAAAAGGAAAGAAAAAAAAAAACAATGCATTTTTGTAGTGAAATTACCAGCAATATATTTTTATTAAAAAAAAAAATGAAAAACAGTACATTTTTCTAGTAAAATGACAATTGGTACATTTTATAGTAAAATTGAAGACCTGTTTTTTTTTTTTTTTTTTGGTTTTTTTTTTTTCACTCCTGATTTGATTTTATAAGATTATTTTGTTAAAATAAAAGTCAAGCCAAGTAATTATAATTTAATCATGAAATAATATAATTCTCTTGAATTGATTATAAAGTCAGAATTTTCATATTTAGATTTCAGCATTTAATAACCGATATGGGTTGATCTTGAGCAGCTTTTTCCACAAACCACTACCCTGTGGAACCAAGTCCCAACTGGATACCCACCCCTCTATCACTACAATCTTCACCTGTCCATGCTTGGGTTAACTGTTATCTCCCACTCCTATACACAAAAATGACCTAACATAACCCTCTACCTTGAGTGGCTTCTATAAAGGGTGAACCTTACTGCAAAAAAAAAAATGCTGCTTAACAAAAACAACCAAATCAAACCACCTGTTGTTTTCTAACATCAGTTGGTTAACGATTTTCATGTGATGCACAAAATGTACAATTCATATGTTATTTACACTATGCTTTGTGCATCACGTGATAGAAAGGTTATAATCATTTCAATAAAGCGGAAAAATAGATGTCTTTCATTTGAGACCTGACATTATCAGTCAAGCGTCCTGAGGTCAATTATGATGCACAAAATATTAGATTAGTCCTTTGCTTAGATGTCTTGCTCAATAGTAGACATCTTTTTATTTTTATTTATTTTTTTTAAGTGTCCTTAGTTTTACCACTCATTCAAAATCAAGGCTTGTGTGCACCACATATGATTCACAGATGTGAAAATCACGTGTCATGTGTATCACATAATGCAGAAGACAGGCAAAGGGTTTAATATTGTGTTCGTATCAATTCAATAACTTTATATCTTGTTTTTCTTTTGTGACTTATGGTGTAGCGGACCATGGGGTGATGTTGAGTAGAAGTAGAACACACGTGAATTAAAATTTCCTGCCAGACAGTCCAACTACATGAAGCAGTTGGACTTTAAGTCCAAAGAAGACAAGGAAAAACAAACACAAGACTGATAAATATATGTAACAAATATATGTATTAATAAGAAGAAAGGTTACAAGTTACATGGACAGAGTGCGTGTGATGAATATTATGTGTGTGTGTTGTGGTGAGTGTTCGTACATACAGGTATTGTTCTTAGTGTGTTCCCAGCATTTGGGAAACGTTGTATCTCACTTATTGTTAGCTGAAGAGAGATTTACCTCAAGGTGGCGGCCCAAAGGCCTGAGGGGGGAAAAAAAGATCGAGGCAAAGGGTCAGCCAGTATTTATAGCCAGGGGAGAGAGACCCCTGGTGAAGGGTTAAGGAGCTGAGGAGGAGCTAACTCCGACAATGGCTACATCATGTTGAAGCACTGGTTTCTGTATAATCACCATAGTTAAGCAATGTCAAGCCTGGTCAGTAGTTAGATGGATGACTACTTGGGAATACCAGATGCTGTAAGCATGGATATGCAGGTGGTGTAATGGATAATTGCTCAGAAGTGCTAATTGGAGAGCCGAGTTCCAATTCCAGTTGGGTTTGTTATAGCCACTTACACACAAATACCTTTGGGGTATGTATAAATCTACCCCAACTATGGGTTAATTAGTAAAACCTGTATCACAAAACCATTACTATCTCCCAAAATAAAATTGCATACAAAATATTTAGATTTCAGCATTAAATAACCCATTGGTCACTTATGTGCCATGAGTGATGCACGCTTAGACAATCATGTATCTTTTAATACATGACTGAAGAGGCAGATTTTTTCCCCATGATAGGTTGCCATTTCTTTCTGTGTTAGACCAGTTGCCATCCAAGGCTATAGAACCCAGTCCGTCCTGCTATTTACCCATAGCTGGGGGG
>CAHIKZ030004539.1:1882500-1885000 GCA_903632075.3 Acanthosepion pharaonis
AAAAAACTGTTTTTTTGACACTTATTACAAGCACGTTTGTTCATATTTGCCATAGCTCTTCATTACCCCCCTTTTTTAATTAATTTATCCCCCCCACCACCACTTCAATCGCTATTTTTTTTGTCTTTTCAGTGCCTTTATGTCAGTGGTAGACAAACTGCAGGCTGCATCTGGCTCAAGGTGGGTTTCAGTGCAGCCTGCAAAAACATTTCAAAGAAAAAATTTTTCTATGCCTTTTTTATACTTTTTTTTTTTTTTTTTTTTTTTTTTTTTTTTTTCACAATTTTAGTTAAAATGTAGTAAAGTTAAATTACAAAAGCTATAGCAATTTATACATTTCATTGTATCTTCATGAGAAATTACCAAGTTTGTAAAGATGACTAGGTTATTTGCTAACACAAATTGGGTCAGTGTATTCAGTCTATTATAAGACAAAAGTCCTGGTTTTCCTTGCTTCCATCTTAAGTTATTAATGACTATCAAATGTCTAGTCTTTTGGTATACTCCATTATTCAAGTATTTTTTCATACTTGCATCCTGTTAGGAACACCTGTCAAACACCTGTGGCTTTCCTCTGTTTTATGTGCTTTTTTTCTTTTTCTTATTTATTGCCATTTTAAGAGGTTCATTTTTATTTTTTTTTGAGCTCGAAGTAATAAAGCTATCAGTAATTTAATAACCTGATAATGTAAAAAATATTTGACACAAATATTTGTCAATTCACTTAACTGCACAAATCAAACATTATACAATGAAAATTTCAGACCAAAATTCAGCTCATAGCTGTGTCAGGCTGCAGACTTATTGTTCCACACTTGCTATAAATCTTATGTAACAAGAGTCTTAGTAAGTATTTATAAGTGAAAGTATTAGGAACCTTTACACTTTCATTTATCTTGTTTTGTCTTACATGACTGGCATGTATTTGCTTACTCAGAAACTGTCACATTGGATCCCCTTATACACACGCACACACACAAAATAAAAAAATTAAACTGACCCATCAAGGTACCCCCTCTTTTTGATCCAGGGGCAGCAAAAACTCATCAAGATAGCCCTCTACCCTTGGTCAAGAGGTCATCAAAGACCTTTTGAGTCAGTCCACCCAAATCTGTTCAGAAAAAGCCCACTTCCCCTCAGTCCAGAAGCCTTGTACTATACCAATCAATCAATATTAACTTAGGCTTACAGCCACATATTGTTGAAAGACTAGTTCCCGTATAATCACCAAAGTTAATCAACCCACCTAGGTACTGACCAGGCTCAACATTGCTTAAATTTGGTGATCACATGAGGAACCAATGTCTCAACATGATATGGGCATAAGCAAGATTGGAAGGTGGAAAGCCACGTTTGTGTGTATATCCTGAAGGGGTGTGACATATAGTAGAACAACTGTATATTGTATAAATAATAAAATAAAGGTCAGTTGGACAATTTTATTCCAACCATATATATATATATATATATATATATATATATATATATATATATATATATATATTTCTCAGGTGATCAGTGTTATATAACAGAGCTATTAAGTATATATTAGTGAATACACATAATATCCCATGTTGATAACGTGACTTGAAGGTGCTGGATACAGTCCACCATCTGAAGTTATATATATGTATGTATCTCTTTAAACGTTATTTTTAGTGACTACTCGTATTTTGAGTAGACTTTCTCTAGTATATGATAAAGTAATAAAACCTGTCAAAAATCTTATTACAGAAAAATTTATTTCTGTAATAAGATTTCTTGAATATTCAGGCCAGTAGATGAAAAATACTGTTTAATAAACAAATGTAATGTTATTTAAATATGAATAAAAATAACATTTAAAGTGATAAGAATCTATCAGATTAATAAAAAAAATAAAATACATTATTTCATTTTTATATATATATATATATATATATATATATATATATATATATATACACACACACACACCTACTATTGTTTCTTTTACTGGCTGAACAGACAAGGTTATCTAACTGTTTGTGACATTTGATACTCCAGTAGCTTTTGTTTACAAATGTTTGTACAATGTTGATTTACGAGAAATATTCACAAACATGAATGTTTTTTTTTTTTTGATGTCACCAAATCTAGCCCATTAGTGTGAAATTAATAAGGTCCCATTCACTAGTAAATGTATTCTCTCCTCCAAGCTCCAATTGTAAATTATGGAGTTACTAGCCTGAAACCCAGCTGGTTTGAAATTCAGAGTTGACCCTATCCTTGACTGGTTAACAACCAAGGTTAACTGACACTTGCGTAAGTGCATGCATGCACATATATGAAAGAAATTTGTGAAAGGTATTATTGTATATTATTGGTACAATACACAAAATAAAAGTGTGATGAAAAAAATGCTTTGGTTTTATCTATTGGCCTAATAATATACAATAAATATCATGGATTAAATTTTCTCTAGTATATGAAAAGTGATAAAATCTGTCAGATTAATAAATAAAAAAAATCCATTACCTCA
>CAHIKZ030004539.1:1890000-1955000 GCA_903632075.3 Acanthosepion pharaonis
TTAATTTTACTTTCTGTGCCACTGACCATTATACCATCTGAACATCCATTGGCTAAATACAATATCCACAAATTTCTTCCTACTACATGACATAAGGGAGATCTTTGAGTCGGAAAAAGTATCAATATGAAGAGATTTCTTAAAGTCGAATCAAATTTAGAATTTAAAAAAAAAAAAAAAAGATACTATGCAACTATTAAAAAAAAAATGTTGAGCTATGACACACATAACTGCTTTCTGAAATGGCAAACTGAAATCTCTTTGAAAGAACAAAATGTCTTTGGTAATGATTAATCTTTTTAGCCTCTGTATTGAATATTGTCATTCAAGGACAAAAAATATCTTTTCCAGCCAATCATAATGAGGTTAAAATTTGATCCCATACTGTTGTTTAGAGATAAATCATTTAATCAGATATCAAAAATAATAAAACCTTGTGTGTTGGGAAAATGTCATGTTCAACTTGTTTGTTTGTGACTGCTGGAAAAATACTGAAAATTAATGGACAAATTGTTGAGGTAGTTTTCAGTTTGACCAATAGAATTTTTTTCCTTGTTTGTTTTTGTTTCTTTTCGTTTGTTTTTGTGTCTTGTTTTTGTGTCTTGTTTTTGTTTTGTTTTTTTGTTTTTGTTGTGTTTGTTTTTATTATTATTTAATCCCTCACATCACTCACTTTGTTTATTCAAAACTAGCAGTAGAGCCCGGCGTTGCCCAGGGATGCAACAGTAAGAGATAGATCAAGTATCGACCATCATAAAGACTGAAAAATAAAATTGACAAAGATTGTTTAAGGTTGACGGACATCCATGTCTTAATTAGTTTTATTTTTTTATTTTTTTTTTTACGAATTGGTCAAACCCAAACTCAAACAAAAACATTGTTTTCAATCGTTATGAGTCTTCCGATTGAATAGAATTTTATTATAAACAATTGTCTTGTAAATGGAATTTTTAAAGCATTCTGAATGTAAAAATAAAGAAAAAAGTGTGTAAGACAATAAGAAACACTACCTGCCAAAAAAAAGTGAAATTTTGTTGAAATCGGTTGAAAAATGTAGGAAATCCGATCCCATATATAAACGAACACACACACACACACACACACACACACACAAACCACCTGGGTTTTATAATAAGTATAACTCGATATGAGTTGTCCCCCTTTCATTAATGCCTCTTAATCGTGTTTACAAATTGATTTCGTGGAAAAACAATTGTCTATTTTCCCTATTTTTGGCGCTGTCAGAACCACCGCAAGGTAATTTTACATAGTCCTGTGAAGTTTTGTTGAAATCGGTTGAAAAATGTAGGAAATCCGATCCAATATATAAACGTACGGACACACACACACACAATCTGCGTTTTATAATAAGTAAGATAAGATAATGTTGAAAATAACATTGAGTAGCATATAGATGTTTTGTATAAGAATATAACAAAAACATTATTAATGAGCAAAAACAATTTTTAAAAAATAGAATTTTAAGAGGACAGAAGATAAAAATTGAATTTAAATTTTTTGAAGATCATTCTATTTTCTTTTTATACATGTCTAGAAGAGAAAAAAAAACTTTTATAGATCAGGAATAATTTTGATATTCTCAACTTAGAAAAATCAGTATCCGCTCATATGAATCTGGCACAAGGACACCACTCATGCCTGGAATAGATAGGCCTGAATGGCTATTTAAATTTGGATGTTTATTTATTTTTTTTTTTTTTTCCAAAATACTTGTTTATTTTATTTTCCACTTTTGTTCAACTGTTCTAACCTTTTTTTTATTTTTTTTTTTTTTTTCAAAAACAAATTAACTTTGAGTAAATTTTCCAACCTACCAATTCATTCCAACCATCCCTTCTGCTCGGAACTTGAGAGTATTAAGAATTATGCTACATGACTTAACCTTTGTTAACCATTACACTACAGTAGCGGTTCCCAAAGATTTTAGGATAGTTGCCCACTTGCATACCAAAACATAACCCTAACACGCCCCAACCCCAAATGTCTAGTCAACCTTTGATTGGATTTTCTTGGTGCTAGTTGTAATTTTATCCTTGAAAAAGAACACGTGTCTGAAAATTAAAACTTAAAGATCTTTCTTGCCATGCATCAATTTAGTCAAAATATAGAATGAATATCATCAGTCTTATTGCCAATATTGTTATCATTTTGTTGTCTTTTTATTCTTCGAATTTCATTAACCTGTCTGTTATTTATATATATATATATATATATATAAGTGAACATTGAAGTCAACACTTAGAGGCGACAGGCTGTTTCATGCTAGATGCAATTGTCAGGTGGCTTGACGATTGCGTCTAGCACAAAAACAGCCTGTCACCTCTTAGTGTTGACTTCAATGTTCACTTTTTATATTTACACACGCTTTTATCTCTGATATTGAGCACTTTATCCCATAAATATAGCGCACCTTAAGAGTATATTTCTTGTATATATATATATGTGTGTGTGTGATGAAACTGTATGCTGACAATTTTATATATACATTTTGAAACCATTGTGAAATGTCAGTTTCATGTGTTTGCATTTTTGTAAACATCCGGCTGCCCAAAGACTGACATAATTCACCAACTAAGTTCCTGGTCAGAACACCATAACCAGATCTCTACATAAAATGTCACTGCTTTTATTTATATATATATATATATATATATATATATATATATATATATATATATATATATCATATATATTTTTTTTCTTTTAAACCAAAAATAGAAGGACCCTTTTACTATAAGAATTACAAACAGGCTTCTTTGTAAAATCCTAGATTTAAGTATTTTTTTTTTTTTTTTATTGTTAAAAGCCACCAGTGTTCATTAATTGAGATTGTATGAATGTATCATTATCTATGCATTTGTTTGAAGTTTTATTTTTCATATTCATTGTTGATGGCAATTAAATTGGAACCATAGCCAAAAAAGATTGTACTTTTTGTTGAATTCACAACTTATTTATCTGCTAACCTTGTCAAGTTTATCATCTGAATTACAAACTAAAATCATTAAATTCTCTGTTAGTATTGTGGAGTGTCCAGCCACCCCATTGTTTTATGTTAATATTTAGGAAGCAGCAAGTCAAATTTTCATGACTGGTCAAGTTGTTTTCTGAATTCCTCTGTCAAGTAACTGCAAGGAGTTTCTGGTTTTAGTCATAATTTTTTGTATGAACTACAAGCAGTTTTATTTGTTTACAGAAAATAAAAATATAATTTTTGCAAATTTCAACTTTTGAAACTTCCTTTTTTTTTTCTTTTCTTTTTTTTTTGATATGTGAAAATAGCATTGAGTTGCATATAGATGTTTTGTATAATAAAAATATAAGAAAAACATTAAGGAGCAAAAAAATTTTAAAAAGTATCTTTTAATTCAGTTTTCGAAAATAAAACCATTTTTTTTTTTTTTTTTTTTTTTTATGTCCTATAAAAACCAGAAGGAACGCTATGATATATAACAAGGAAATTAAGAACTAATTTTTTTTTTTTTTTTTTTTTTTCAATAGGGTGTTTGAAAACCACACACTCCATTAGTATTGCTCCACGGTACCAATGGGGTGTTAAAAAAAATTTTGGAGTGTTATTTTTAACTTTTCATTTTTTTTTTTTTTTTTTTTTTTTTTCTCCCCAGGTATCTATGTATGGGATGTTGAGGGTAACAAATACTTTGACTTTCTGAGTGCTTACAGTGCTGTAAACCAAGGTCATTGCCATCCCAAAATAATCAAAGCCCTTAAAGACCAGGCAGATATTTTAACTTTGACTTCTCGGGCATTCTACAACAATGTTCTTGGAGAGTATGAAAAATACATGTGCGAAACATTTAGCTATGACAAAGTCCTTCCAATGAATACAGGTGAGTAATTTTCCTTTTTTTTCTTTTTTTTTTTTTTATCTTATTACTTTAATCGTACTTTGTATGGCAGAATTCCTGAGATAGTTATTATTGTACATTGGTTTTGTTTGTTATTTAAGCCAGGAAACTTCATAGCAAAAATATATTTTGAATCTGATAAACATTTGGATGGAGTCTCTAAGTTGACCCTCTTCTGTACATATCACAATTTTTATCAATATTTTTGTTGGGAAGTAATCAAGTCTATTCTTTGATATTCATAATCTTCCACATGGAAGTAAAGTGAATTCGAGGAATGCTTAAAAGCCGTATTTATTATATGTATATTGTGACAAATTTTATCTTTCAACAAACTTCAAACATATCGCAATGAATGCGGTTCACTTAAACCGAAAAGGGATTTTCTACTCTGGAACCAATACTAAGACAGACAACATATCAAACAAATATGAAATGTAAAGTTATTTTAATATATAAAAGCATGGAATGAGAGAAGAGAAGGAAACAACAAATAAAGAATAAGAGAAAGGAAAGAAAATATAAGGATTATTATTAGAAGAATGTTCAATGGCCATTTATCTTGTGTCATCAATGATTTTGCTGATCAATGGCTATTATTATTTTGCTGATTATTATTTCTTTTTATAGTTCAAGTAGAGAGTTCATAGTAGTAGGATCTTGAGTTATTTCCCTTCACATGTAGAATTGCTTTGGTCAGTGTAGCTTGTTGGGTTTATCAACCTGAAAGCACTTTGCCTTTTCATTCATAGAAGATATATGATGATGGCTTTTGAATTCCTGATAATTCTGGAAGTTTCTTATTCTGCTTACTTTCTGTCTCTGGAATACCAGTAGGCAATTTTACATCATACTTTGTTCACTGAAAAAGGATAAACACTTTTTTTTCTGATCAGTTAGAATAGGAATAACCCTTACCATTAAAAAAGGATAAACACTTTTTTTTTTTCAGTTAGAATGATCAGTTAGAATAGGAAATAATAACCTTACCATTAAAAAAAGGATAAACACTTTTTTTTCTGAAAAGGATAAACACTTTTTTTTCTGATCAGTTAGAATAGGATAGAAAAGGAAAAACCCTTACCATTAAAAAAGGATAAACACTTTTTTTTCTGATCAGTTAGAATAGGAATAACCCTTACCATTAAAAAAGGATAAACACTTTTTTTTCTGATCAGTTAGAATAGGAATAACCCTTACCATTGAAAAAGGATAAACACTTTTTTTTCTGATCAGTTAGAATAGGAATAACCCTTACCATTAAAAAAGGATAAACACTTTTTTTTCTGATCAGTTAGAATAGGAATAACCCTTACCATTGAATGCCACACATAAAATAAAAATTGTCGAATGCTTCATGTGAAATTGACAATTCAACCATTGGTCCAATTTAAAAGCAGTCATTGCCGTAGTTTTAAGAAATAGAATTTTTGAGAAATAGAATAATGAATAAAAGACAAATTATTAAATTTTAGGATGGTGTGACGTCACCCTGGTCTCTCCCATGCTATCCTGTGACGATCTAACCCTTGGCTGATTCGGATGGAAATCTGGTTAGATTCGGCATCAGCTTTGTCATTCTCAGCTTGCCTCCAACGTCTGGTTACCAAAGTAACTGCTTTGATTTCTAGTCTAACCTACCCACGTTGTGATTTGATCTTAGGTAGATGAAATCAATCAGGCGTTGGGCCGTAGTGCAAGCCAAATTCGGAGCAAAGGTGACACCGCACAAGTATATATAAAAGAAAATAAAGTACAATTCGAATGTGTTAAAAAGAATAATAAGTATCTTTATATCTGGTTTCTGAATACAGGACTGCGTCTTTCTCCCAAACCGCTTCTATGGATACGTGACACTTTGCGTTTCTTAGGCGGGTCTTAATATCTTAAGTTGTTTTTCAATAAATTGGTTTTTAGTATCTTCAGGCGATATTCATAAAACTTGTTTTGGTGGTGTGAGTCTAAGTTTTTCTTCAAAAAACAAAAAAAATTGTTTTTGGTTATAAGTCTGAGTCAGAATGTGTGGAAATCTTTCAGTCAGCTCCTGCAAGGATGGTCTCCGAGCTCACAGCTCAACTCGGCGACTCCAACTGTCGCCAACTGCCACCAACTGTGTCTGCGTCTGTCTGCCTAACTGCTTTTTTTGCTCTGGGGACGTTCGTTTATATGGACACCAACCAAAACCAGGTGGGGGCCTGTCGTGGTTTGGGTTCCTCGATAATTCCAAATCTGCAATAAGGATTTTCTTTGTTTTCGGACAGGAAAATTTATCACTTCCCATTTTTGGAAGTCAATTACTTTCTGTTTTAGAGGGGTTCTTAAGGGAATTGTCCTCCCAAATTCTTCCTTTCTCATATTGGTATCTCACATCAATCCCCTCAGAGGGCATCAACAGGTTTCCGTTCTTTCTCATATGTTTACCTTCACCCATCGCTCACGCCACCATTCAGCCAATGAACGCTCGGCAGTGTGGGTGTGGCTAGACTGGTCTCAGTTTACAATTGTTGCTCAAAGAAAAATTATCTTCCTTTTTCTTTTCTTTCTTTTCCACCAACTAGAACCCTCATGAATCGTACTGCGGTCATTAAATCTCTATCTTAACTTGATGTCATCTGGGATTCATCAACGGGATTTCCGCCAAGTTATTATCTGGGTGGTCGACTGAATCTTCCTCAACATTTTCGCACTCTGTCGCCAACAGTCTGTCTAGGTAACAAACTTTTGTCATGACCAGTTCTGGAGATAAAACGGGTGGCTCCCTTCCAAAACCAAATAATATCTCCGAAAGATAGTCAATGGCTTATTCTTTTCCTTTTTCTCTTCTTCCTTCCTTTTTCTTTGGGGTGGTCTCAGTTAATTCTTTCTCAGTCGCATGCTTGATCCAATTATCTTCCAGCATTCCGCTTTGTAAGCCTCTTGACCAATTTGAAATTTTCATTATTGCCATGGGCAGATTGCTATCTTTTATTCGCACTCTGCTGTTCCTCGCCGCGTCATGACATAAATTAATTCTGACAGATCCGAGATCTTACGAATTTTCTATCTTCTGCGAAAAAAATACTTTTCTTCGCAAATGAAAATAAAATCTTTACCCACTTTTCTTTTGTTAAAAAAAAAAAATAACATCGCTCAGTATGTCTTTCATAATAGCTTCTTCTCGCCTTAAGTATTTCTCGCTTTTAATTTCCACGCTTTATTAGTTAGCTAAATAGCATAGCTAAATAGTGTCACAATGGGAATTTATATTAAATATCAATACTTCAAATGATTGATTTAATTCAACTTAATTATTTTTAATATAAATAATGAGTCATATATATATATATATATATATATATATATATAGTGATTTTCCAAGCGTAGCTTGAATGTGGCACAAGGCCGAAAGTAAGGGGCATCCAGTGAGGATCGAACTCACTACTCCTTGTTGTAATTGTTCTAGCGAGACAAGCTCGCTAACCATTACACCACCTCAAGGTACCCATATATATATATATCTCCCTTTAAGGTAGTTCTTATCGCTCACCCCTTAACCACCTTTATCTAGAGACGAGACGCGTTAAATTTGAGCAACATCCAGCTGACACACTGGGGTTAAAATAGGAAACTAAAATGATACATATGACACACTCATATCCTCTCTCCCACCTCACTTCGTTAACTTTGCGTATACTTGATGAGGTTCGTAAAAAACATGTGAATTTCTTCTCATTTTTCATTTCAGCTTTTGGAAGTAAAGTCTGATGATCCAGAACCCTGTTAAAGGGGTTATGGTGAAATAGCTTATTACATGGAATCTTAACGTGGTCTGTCTTTTATTCAAACATATCTGCTCTGAATTTTACATTGAGCTCTCTGGATATCATCCTCCTCAGGTCTACCCATACGGATTACCTAAATTTGCATAAACTATATATATATATATATATATATATATATATATATATATATATATATATATATATATATATTTTGTTCCTTTAAACTATAGTTTTATCACACACACACACACACACACACACACACACACTGTTAAATATAACAGACAATGAATGTCTATTATGTTTGATCATGATCTGTTCTAAACTTTGTATGATTGCTTTAATTTCAGGAGAAAATAAAGACAAAAATTGTCCAATATTTTTATATATTTTTTTATTATTCTGTTCCTTGATCTACGCTTTTGAGCCATCTTCAGATCAAGATCATCTGCCAAATCTTTGTCTATAATGGTGATTTCAGTGTAGCCTCTATATCTCCTGCTTTCTTTTAGGGGAGCCCAGTTGTTTTCTCATCTTCAATTACCAGTAACACTGCATACTCAATGGCAATGAAGAACAGAAATCAAGCCAGTGTGTCTCCCTGTAAGACTCCAGCTGAAATTTCAATGATTTGATATCTCCATCCTGGTGATAGTACTTTTGTTCTGCTGGGTGTGTAGCATATTTGATGGTTGAAACTATTTTAGGCTAAATAATCATTTACTCTTGTAAAGATAGAGCACACCATACTCTCTTTACAAGAATCACATCAAACCAAAAAATTGCTGCTATATCTGGATCAGAACTGCCTGGACAGCTGAAAAGCCTTGTGGGTGATTAATTATTTTCCTCCCTACAACCATGAAGACAGCTTCTTCCTCAGAACTATTACTTTGTAGAACAAACTCTTGAATGGATTCTTCCCTGCTCACTACAATTTTAACATCTTCAAGTCTTGGGTCAACTGCTATCTATCCTACATATCCTCATAATATTAAAAAATATACTGTTTCTCTCACTCACACTCTCTCTCTCTCACTCACCTCTCTCTCTCTCTCCTCTCTCTCCTCTCTCTCTCCTCACTCTCTCTCTCTCTCTCTCACTCTCTCTCTCTCTCTCTCTCCACTCTCTCTCTCTCTCTCTCTCCTCTCTCCTCTCTCTCTCTCTCTCTCTCTCCTCTCTCTCTCCTCTCTCTCTCTCTCCTCCTCTCTCTCTCTCTCCCCTCTCTCTCTCCTCACTCTCTCTCCTCCTCTCTCTCTTACTCTCTCCTCTCTCTCTCTCTCTCTCTCTCACTCTCTCTCTCTCTTACACCTCTCTCTCTCTCTCTCTCTCTCTCTACCACTCTCTCTACACTCTCTCTCTCTTACCTCCTCTCTCCCCACTCTCTCTCTCTCTCACACTCTCTCTCTCTCTCTCACACTCTCTCTCTCTCTCTCTCACACTCTCTCTCTCTCTCACTCTCTCTCACTCTCCACTCTCTCTCTCTCCTCTCTCTCTCACACTCTCACTCACTCTCTCTCAGAATTTGTTTTTGTCTTTTCTGGTGTTTTGTCGGCCTTTTTATTTTTTTCTAGTATAAAGTTATCTCCAATCTTAGATGAAACTGTTTTTACTTTTTTTTTAAAGTGCTTCACCCCAAGCAAGGTGGGAAGCCACTAGGATGCAAGGGGCTACAGAAGATTTAGAGCAAGATCAAATAGGAGTCATATAAGAAAGGATGAGGAGAAGGGTAGTGGATAGATCAAGGCAACTGGAGATGTCGATTGACATTACATTTGAATAGTTGGAGATTAAAGCTATCAGGGAAACTGGAATAGGGAAGGGATTTCCACAGGCGAGAGGTGCGAGACATGAAGCTATTGGAGGAGAAGACTGCTACATTTAGGAGTTTCGACAGTGAAGGGATGAGAGCAGGATGCCAGCCTCGTCGGGCGCTTGAACTCATGAAGTCAGGGAACCAGCGAATGCAGCTCCTCGGAGCAATTACCACGAAAGTATACTTTTGGAGATCTCTTATTTCTCTCAAATAACCTTAAATGAATCCTTATTAATTCACTCCTTAGGCTCTACTTTTGTTTTTAATGCCCACTTTAATGCATATAATGACTTATTTTTTTAATTTCTGATATAAAGTAAACAAGCTAACTTCTCTCTCCCCATTTTTTAACAAAAATTACTTATTGTCTTTGAGTCTGTATTCAAACTGACCTTGTGAAAATAACCAACTATTTTAATTTTCCTTAAAAGTATTATCTTTCTCCTTGGCCTACTATTTTCTTTTTCCCCTACCCACTGCTGAGGATGTAGTTCCCAACTAGGGTTAGATTATCCTATATGTTTGTATAGGCTGCAGCCCTGGGGCCCTCAAATTTAGTTATAATACAGGTTATAAATTTTTTCTTTTTCTTTTTTTTTTTTTTTTTTTTTTTTTACTATAGTTGTGTTGAAATACATGCTAATTTGCTTTGCAATAAATAGTAAAATAATAGTATTTCTTAAAGAATATTTGGCAAACATGAATAAACGTACCCACAATAAGATGACACGTCAAAAGGACATTTTTTCCCATGACATCGCATTTTTAACTACCTTCACTTTTTGGCAATGCTTGTTGTAAAAAGCGATGATTAGAATTGGAATAAAACTTAAACACATGATGAAATTGAATCTATACATTTTTTTTTTTTTTTTGTTGTTGTTCTTGAGAATTGACAACAAAAATATAAAACACTATTTATTAGATTATTTACAGGAATAATTTTATATTTACATCCTAATGCTATGCAATATTTACCAATATTTATAAAGAAATAAATATGAAAACAATTTTTATTCATAAAGCTATAAACATGTACTAAATTATTAAAATATGTGAACCAACTATAAGAAAATCCTTATTTACCATTTTATAAAATTTGAATCAATTGGCAATTAGCTGACATTTTGCCAACCATTCCAATAAATAATATAATAAAATAAATAAATAGTGTAAATAAACACTCGAAAGTGTTTATTATTTTTGTTGTAAATTCTCAAGAACAAAGAAAATGTATAAATTCACTTTCATCATATGTTTACATTTTATTCCAATTTTAATTATCACTTTTTAAAACAATGAACATTGCCAAAGAATGAAGGTAGTTCAAAAAGCAGTGTCATGGGGATAAAAATGTCCTTTTGACACATCACCTTATTGCAGACATATTTATCAATGTTTGCCAAATATTTTTATTGACAAACAAAAGGTAGATATTCTAGAATTTAAAAGAATTTGCAATAAGTTTACTTTAAGCTATGTAAATGTCACTAAAATATATCCTGAGTAAAAAAATAAAAAAATAAAAAAATAAATTTTTTTTAAATATTCAACACTGGTGTGGTCCAGTTAGATGGTTGCTCAATTTCATTAGCAGAGGGTCCCCAAAATGTCATAATCCAGCCCTGTTCTGAAATGTATCATTATGTGACTAGCTTACCTATGCTATCTATCTATATTTCTGAGATGAGGTATTATGTACACTATTTACATTATTCAGACTATTGTCCTCATCTTTGTTGCCATATTTATTACAACATTTCGGCCGTTGTACACTCCGGCCTTCTTCAGGTGGTTGGAATGTCAGACTGAACCCTTTATTTCACTCACTGGGATAGACTGTTCTACTTCCACATGCCGTGTCTAATGGATGTCGGTTATCTTTTTGGTTAGATTTGCATGGGTTAGATCCAGTGACAGAACCCAAAGAGTGTGAGTTCAATACCCAGTTAAGGCAGTGGAGAACTTGGAGAGGGAAATTAACAGGAGCTAACTGATAACTGACATTAGACATGGCACATGGAACTAGAACATTCTACCCCAGTGAACAAAATAATGGGTTCAGTTCAAAATTCCAACCACCTGAAGAAGGCCGGAGCGTATAACGGCTGGAACATTGTAATAAATATGGTGACAAAGTTGAGGACAATAGTTTGAATAGTGTAAATAGTTTATTTATAAAAAAAAAAAAAAATGACATTTTAAATATATTTGTACTTTACTCTTCATGGAATTAGTTTTTCACTCCCAGAGTCATACATATTTTAGAACATGTCTGCCATTGTTCTGACAAAAACCCTTGGTATAGCTAATATAAGAGAGATAACTCTATAGTTATAGACAATTGCCATATTATATAGATGATAAACCTTGTGTAATTTTTTTTTTCTTTTTTTTTTTTTTTTTTTTTTTTTTTTTTTTTTTTTTTTTTTTTTTTTTCTTTTTTTTTTCTTTTTTTTTTCTTTTTTTTTCTTTTTTTTTTTTTTCTTTTTTTTTTTTTTTTTTTTTTTTTTTTTTTTTTTTTTCTTTTTGTTTTTTTTCTTTTTGTTTTTCTTTTTTTTTTCTTTTTTTTTTTTTCTTTTAAATCATTTAACCCCGAACAAGGCCATAAAGCCACTAACATACACTAGGTTACTCAGTGTGATATTATTGAGCAAGAACAATAAGAGGACAGAAGATAATGATTAAGTCTTGTATTAACATATCCATCCATTCTCCTTGTCATATACCAATGCTCCCAAATAACATACCCTCAAAATTTGAGGATTTAAAGCAGCTAATGAGATTTATTTTTAATTGGAATACAGCCCAAAATCTATATTCAATTTTGTAGAAACTGCACCTGCAGTTACACTTCTAAAAAAAAAAAAAAAAAAAAAATTTACTCAGGTTAATTTGTTACCCATAGATCCATTAATGATTTTGTGTCTATGGTTTCTGTGTACACCCATGAGGTAGTAAGTAGAAATTTTAATATTAAGGTGGCTAAAGTAAGATGCAGTAAAATAGCCCAACCTGAGAATTGGATCAGATTTAATTTTACTGTGCATAAACTTGTATTGTCACTCTACCTAATATTGATAGTAGTCTTAATTTATTCTTTTTTTTTTTTTTTTTTTTTTTTTTTTTTGCCAACAAAATAAAATTGGTTACAAACTGGAAACAATTTGATGACAAAAATCTTTTTCTCATTTTGCTTTCTTGACAAAGATTTGCAGTGAATGTTTTGTTGTATTGTGAATTCAACGTTCTTGTTTTCAAGACCAATAAGAACACAAAATTAAATCTTTTATATGTAAAATTGTTTATTCAACTCCAGATTTTATCTGTTAATATCAGCATCTGGGTTTTGTGACTTTCTCCAAATGTGAATCTTCTTCTCATGGGGATGTGAAAAAGACTGGTTTTTTTTTTCCTCTTGGCTGGGATGCTTACATATCTTCCTGTCAACTGGTTGTCCCACATGTGCATATTCCAAATGCAGCTGGATCAACCAACCATTTACCTGTCTAGAGCAACTACTGTGAGATAGGAATTTGCACCAGCTGGTTATGATATCATCTTTTTGGTCAACCTTCTGATGCACCTGGCTCCTTTGATTCTCTTGTGTATAACTGAGTGCAAAGTCTACTTTGGTATGTCTTAGGGTGATCCCAGTACTTACTGGGGTCACCACAGATCAACTCCTCTTGGGACAAATATTTCTTACTGATATTAAATTCAAGCCATTTATTATATTTTGGCATGAATTGCATACTATATAATTCTGTCTGAATTTCTGGGTTTTTTTTAGTTAAAGTCAAAAAATATTCATAGATTGTAAGATTTTTTTTTTTTTTTTTTTTTTTTAGATAATGATTTACTGATACAAGTTCTACTAATTAACTCATAGCTGGGGTGAGAAGAGGTGGATTCATACTTTTCCCAAAGACCATCCTGGGTATGATGATAAACTACATCCACGTCTTGGGTAAGACAATAAACTACGTCCAACAGCAAGGCCTCTGATCAGGAAGTTTTCAGGAGCATGGAACCACCTCTTAATTGATTGTGTTCCCAGGTCTAGCCTGACCCAGGGTGGTAGCACCTGTTAGGGTCCCAGCTATGGGTAAATAGTTAACACCCAAACTTGTGTAAAAATAGGTTTTAATACCAGAAATACTTTGCAATAATTTTTTAAGGAAAAAATATCAGCAATACTTTAAAAAAAAATACCAGCAATACAAACAGCTATCCATTCTTTGGAAAAAATATGACCAGCTATAGATTTCTTCAAGGAAAAATATTGCCAGAAATAGATTTTTGAAGAAAAATATTACCAGTAATAAAAATTTTGTTGGCATTAAGTAACCCATTGAGGTTGATATGCCCTAAAACAAACGAAACCTTTCCCAAAGGGTATTTGTACGTAAATGAATATAGCACCCTGGGTATGGTGATAAACTACATCCATATACTGGGTATGGTGATAAACTATGTCCAACAGAAAGGCTGTTTTCAAAAAAATAAGGTTGCCGGCTATACGTTTTTTGAAAAATAGTATTACCAGTTATACGTTTTCGAAAGAATAATGTTGCCAGCAGTGCTTTTTTGAAAAATGATATTACCAGCCATACGTTTTTGATAAAATATTACCAGCCATACGTTTTTGATAAAATATTACCAGCCATACGTTTTTGATAAAATATTACCAGCCATACGTTTTTGATAAAATATTACCAGCCATACGTTTTTTAACAAAACCTTATTCAATGGAATTGTTACTGGGGTCAAAAAACTATGAAAGTGTAAAAATGGGTTTTAATACCAGAAATTCTTTGTAAAAAAATTATTACCATCAATACATTTTTAAAAACCAAATGTTGCCAGCAATGCATTTTATAAAAACCAAATGTTGCCAGCAATTATATTTTTGAAAAAAGAAAAATATTACCAGTGATACATATTTGAAAGAAAATTATTACCAGAAATGGAATTTTTGAAGAAAAAATATTACCAACAATAAAAATTGTCGGCATTAAATAACCCATTGAGGTTGATATGCCGGAAAACCAAAACACAGAAAACAAAACATAAATGAATATAATGAACTCAATTGGAATTCATCTCTTTGATTTCCAATTACACCACCTGCACATCCAAGCTTATAGCACCAAGTGGTTACCCATCTAGGTACTGACCAAGCTTGACATTGCTTAAATTCAATGATTGAACAAGAACCTGTGTTTCAACATATGGCTATAAGCCCTGAATTTTTGAGATAAGGTGTTATCATTATTTACATTCGGACTAATGTCCTCATCTTTGTTTCAATTATCTCTATTGGTGGTAACAACAAAGATGAGTTCAAATGTGAATAGGCAAAACTATTCATGTTCCACCACCTGCTCGCTTAGAACTTTCATGAATAGAACATTAGTTTGGATGTCAAACAGATTTTTCATTGACAGTCCCATATTCTAATAATAATGTAACAATCAGTTTCCCAGTAGATCTTCATAATAATAATAATTGTATTCTATAATAAATTTGTTTAGTTGTACTTTTTTTTTCTTAAGTCTCCAAAAATGTTATTTTTAAAATGACTTAATGTTTATACAGATGTATTACTTTAAAAGATCATCAAAATTTCATTTGACTTGTAGGCGTAGAAGGTGGTGAGACTGCTTGCAAACTTGCCCGTAAGTGGGGCTACCAAGTGAAGAAGATTCCCACTGACAAAGCCAAGATAATATTTGCTGATGGTAACTTCTGGGGACGTACTCTGGCTGCTGTTTCTTCATCCACAGACCCCAGTAGCTATGCTGGATACGGACCCTACATGCCTGGATTCTCGATTGTCCCTTACAATGATCTAGCTGCACTTGAGGTTTGTACCAAAATTTACCCAAGCTCCAACAGAGCCGGTTTCATTGTTTCTATCTTCCAAGTTGCTACATGTTCTTGAATATTAATTGTAAGGAATTTTTTTTTTTAATGCAATGTCCCTTCACAATATAGGCAACCATGGCTCTCCCCAGTTTCCTCTTACTTTATCTGTGAGTTGCCATAACTTCTTAGGAAATATAGTAGTTATAGTTTCTTGTTGCCCTCTCCACGGTTTGAAATTCAGGGTTTTTCCTTTTCTTAGACTAATTCATAAGCAGAGGGAGAAGAGATGAGTTTGTGGCTTTTTCCCCCAAGGGCATTTGTGTGAAGATGAATGCAACAGGTTAGGTCCAGAATTTGCAATTGGCTTGCCAGTTCCACTTTATGTGTTGATATCCATCTGCATGTCCACTGTTAAGGTATAGTATGATAAAACATGTTTCTGACTCTGTTGCATTTATGTAAAGTTTGATAAGGACCATATCTGATGATATGACAACCAGAACTCTGAAAGTGTGTGTGTGGAGGGGGATGAGATTTTTCTGTGGAGGAGGGGGTACAAATTCAAGCAACGTCTTTATTTATTTTCATACTACCCCACTATCGTATACACAACTTAGGAATGAGTCTTAGTATAAGTATGTTACTTCACTAAATTAAACGGAATAACTTTTCATTCATAGTAGTACAGTTCTAATCTATTCTTGCCCTCTTTTCCATTCTCAAGCTGTTGGACCACAAGAGAGGTTAACTTCAAAACAAAATCAAAAGGGTTAAATACTAACATCAATACTAGCAGAACAGTGTAATTTGTCTATTCTGTTGTGTTTTTTTTTTTTTTTTTTTTTTTTTTTTTTTGGTTTTTTTTTTCCTCTTTGAAACTTAGAAAAGTTGGGAGGCCAACCAAGGGGCCAGCCAAAATGGGGGGGGGGTGTAGCAATCCCAAATCGTACAATTGACACTGATGACAACCCATTTTAATTTTTTTTTTTTTTTTTTTTTTAACTGTCTCACAAAATATCTTGCAGGTCTTAAAAATAAAACTTGAGCTATCTTGTAAAACTAATGTTCATACCAGTCATGTTCGTTGCATGATATAAAAATCAAACTGTGGAAAAGGCATTTTACAATACAATGTAATCAATGATTTATTATAATTTCTTTATAAATATTTTAAAAGGTATACAGTATTTAACATCTGGAATTAAAACGGACATTAAAACAACAGGAAAATATAACATAAAAAACTTTACATTATCATAAAGTGGTAATATCAAAAAGTAAATAAATAAAAGCTAATATTTGCAAAGTTAATTTAGGAAATTTACATAGCGGTGTGAATTGCTTAGTATTTATTAAGTAACTATCAATATGCTTGGTCCTATAATCAATGCATATTCTTAGTACTGGGGATGGTTCATTCTGGATTTTCATCTTAAAGTTTTAGTCAATTTACATTAAGTCCTTCCAGCAACCCTTCTGTAAGCAAAAGAAACTGATAGGTTTATGTATATTAAGACTTTGATGTTTATATATTTATTATGTAACATCCAGTCTCTGGTGGTGTTGATTTCTCTTTCTCGATTGCTCACTGATGAGAAGGGAACAACAAACTGATTATGCTGTTTTTATTTTTTGTTTTTGATATTATTATCACTTTCCAGTGAAGTTCTTTCCTTTTGTTTTAATATTTAAGTTTTAATCACAGTTATTAATCTCTTTCTATTTTTAAACCTGAATCTGTATTTTTTGCTATTATAACGGAACACTCCAATACAATGTTGGGATTATGTAATGTTTGATTTCTTAATGTCTTTTGTTGATCATCAGGAACAACTCAAAGACCCTAATACATGTGCCTTTATGGTGGAGCCTATTCAAGGTGAGGCGGGTGTGGTTGTGCCAGATGAGGGATACTTAACTGGAATCCGGAAACTCTGTGACAAATATAATGTTTTATGGATTGCCGATGAAGTCCAAACTGGACTTGCCAGGACTGGGAAGTAAGTTAAATGGTGGCTTCAATTTTAATGTTTATATACAAATTACATTTATATCTATTTTGTTGTCTTTAAGGCATAGATATGTATATACAAGGGGGTACTGAAAAATCATTGACCCTTCCACAAATGGTCAGCTTTTGGAAAGTAGGTTAGATCAAAAACTTTGCAGCGCTCCCTTTCACACACACACACATATATATATATATATATATATATATATATATATATATATATAATTAGCATTTTATAAATGGGTAAAAAAAAAAAAAAATTGCAACCATATTTTTTTTAAATAATTACTATATAATCGACTCTCCGTCAAGATTCGACGTATGAGGATCAGTTTCCAGGAAACCGACAGACCAACACCGGCACGAGATTTGATTATAGTGGTGAAGGCCTCGTGCAGGACCGTCAACACATTTTGAAGGGACGAATACAGAGACCTGGTGCACCGAATGCCACAAGGTTCCCAAACGACCCTCCGCAGGTTTTGAATTCAGAGTTGTCCTTCTCCTAGACCAGTTGCCATCCAAGACTATAGAACCCAGTCTGTCCTGCTATTTTACCCATAGCTGGAGGGAGAGGCAGAGGATTCATACCCTTTACCAAGGGTATTAGCACGTAAGTGAATGTAATGGATTCAGCTGTAATTCGAATTTGGCTCTCCGATTCCTCAATCCGAGCCACTATCCATTATTCCACCATGCCTCAATTACTATATATATATATATATATATATATATATATATATATATATAAACTAATGGGTAAAAAAAAAAATTGGCAACCGTGTTTTCAAAATAATTACTATATATATAATATATATGAGTAATTATGATGCTCAATCAATGCTTAAGCTATTTGACATGGAATATATTTTTAATAAAATTCTCGAAATAAACATTTACTTAATGAGATTTTGTGATATTAATTCTTTCAGGATGTTAGCTGTTGACCATGAAAATGCGAGACCAGACATTGTCATTTTGGGAAAAGCCTTATCTGGAGGTGTCTTACCTGTAAGTTCATAAACTGTTTACTTTTACCACTTGATAACAGGTTATGTGAGTTAGGTGCATAAAAGTTTTCAGTTTGACCAACTTCCCCAAATCTGTCCAAACACAAAAATTTTTGTTTTGAATCTCTTCTTGGTCAAGTTGAAAAGTTTGCAGCAACTCCTCAAATAATTTAGCATTGCAAAGGCTGCAACTTTGTCATTTAACAGTTGAATCATTTGTAATATATTCAAAAGAACACATCAATGTTATACATAACAATCAAAGCACATAATCTGGTCGTATGCTCTAAGTACTACATGATTTTGACCATGAAAATATTGGGTTGGAACAAAAGTCTATAGAATTTTTTAGGTGAATTTCAAAGACAATATTCAGATATTTGTGCATAGATTTATTCAACCACATATGTGCCATTTTGTTCCACTACCTTTTGTCATCTTTGAGGGAGCTTCATGATTTCATCCTCCCAGAATTTGGCATCTTTCTGGGCTATGAACAGGTCTCAATGGGTTTTGCAGGCTTCCAGAGAATTGAAGAGAATTTTGTAAGGATTGAAATAAGTTACAATCTGAAGGTGCAAGGATAGATGCATAAAGTGGGTGTAGTATGACATCCCAGCTAAGCTGTAACCATTTCTGCCATGTCTGCAAAAAGATGTGGCATTGTCCTCATGGAAGACAACACCCTTCCGATTGGCGAATTTGGGACGCTTTTCTTCAATAGCTAACTGTAATTGATCCATTTAGGCATTGTTCTTGTCTGAATTCAACATATGACATTGTGGAAGGAGCACATAATACACAATGGTGATTTTTCTAAGTGTAGATTAGATTGGTTGTTTTGTTTTATGGCATATCAACCTCAGTGGGTCACTTAATGCCATCAAAATTTTTTAAATAGATTCATAGCGATAATTTGGTAAAAGAGGTGTGTATGTATACATATATATTTGAACCATTTTTCAATTACTTATATTTTTTAGTACAATCCAACTTTTAGGAAATTTACAATCTTGGATGGTTTTATTTTCCTAAAGTTTTTTTTAAATTTCTCACTTGGTAGATAATTTCCTTCAAAAATTATTGTTGGTAATATTTTTTTTTTTTTTTTTTTATTACAAAATATTTCTGCTATTAAAACCTATTTTTTACACAAGTTGGGGTGTTAACTATTTGTCCATAGCTGGGACCCTAACAGGTTAGGGTGGACCTGGGAACACCAGGAATTAAGAGGTGGTTCCACGCTCCTCAAAACCTCCTGATCAGAGACCTTGCTGTTGGACGTAGTTTATCATCATACTCAGGACAGGTAGATTAGATGTGACACAAGGCTGAAAGTATGAGGTAGCCGGTGAGGCCCAAACTCACTACTCAGGCATTACAAATCTAGCAAGACAAGCTTGCTAACCATTACACTATGTTGAAGTGCCCAAACCCATAATATACAATACCTTTTCAATCCTACCAGATACACAGCATCACCTTCTGATGCAGACCCGCTTTTTGAATGGTTAACTGTGGCTCATTTTATTTTCCCCAGGAGATTTTTCCCCTCCACATTGATGTAAACAATCCATTTTTCATCAGCTGTGAACATTCTTTTAAAAAATGGATTGTTTTTGTTTTGTTCAAGCACAGATAGAAATGTACTCCATTAAATCATTTTTTTTCTTTTTCTGTTAAATCATGAGATACCCAAATATCTTATTGATTCCCATATCCATGTATTTCAAATGCCTTACAACAATTATAGGATATGTGGATTACCTCTGCAATGTCTTGTCATGTGACCTGGAATATTTATAATCATTTATTTCAATTTGGTCATTACCAATGATTTTGTTTTTTTTTGTATATTTTTTTCCTGAATTGTACCATTTTAAACTAAAATAGCTGACAAGATCTGTAATATTTACATTTATTTTTTAGGTGTCAGCCATTTTGGCTGATGATGAAGTGATGCTGACTATCAAGCCTGGGGAACATGGGTCAACATTTGGTGGAAACCCTCTGGCCTGTCGAGTGTCCGTAGCAGCTTTGGATGTCATTAAAGAGGAACATCTGATTGAAAAGGCAGAAAAACATGGAAAACATCTTCGAAATGAACTTTCTAAGCTTCCAAAATCTGTGGTGAAATTGGTTAGAGGAAAAGGACTGCTCAATGCTATTGTTATTGATCCTCGTATGTATGATTTCATTTCTGCAATCAAGTTCCTGAGAGGCAAAAAACAAACCTGGCAGAGTTTAACAAACATACTTGCATCGCTCAGTGATGTCTCAAAAAGATGGTTTTTTACTTCACACTGCAATTTTTTATTGTTTTAAAGAGCTATTTTTAGAATTTTAATAAACTAAAATTTTTTTTGCAACATTTAAAATCCCCACATTATTGTTGAAGGTATTGCTAAAGTGTTTTTTGTTTTTTTTTGTTTTTTTTTTGTCAAGGTTTACAAACTGTACATTTCATTCAATTTTGCAAACCAATTGATCAAATTTGAATAAGCCAATTGTTTGGAAAAATTCTTTGACAAAAATGCTACTTTGATTTAATAATTTCTTTAATCTAATCTTATAGGACTTTATAGTAAACAATATTTTTTTAAATTTATTTTTTTTCATTTTTAACAGTGAAGAATAAATTCTTAGGATTTCTTACTCTTGAGCATGAAACACACAACTGGAAATATACAAATATTTCTTTCTAGAGCCAAATTCCAACTTTTTGAAGAATTTGGCCTTGTGATATGTTTATAGTTCTCACAAATGCAGGATGAACTGGAAACTGGATTCTTGTTTGTGTAATATATATATATATATATATATATATAACTTAAGATATGCAAAAAAAAAACAATATTGCATTTGTATTAAATAAGTATTTGTTACTTTTAATCATTAAATTGTTTTTAAAATAGTGGGAGTATTTTATATGATAAATAATAAAATTTTTAATTTTTCCAAAATGTTAATGAAAATTTATTTTACTAAACTATACACCCTAGTAAAACCAACTGTACTGTGTCCCCCCCTTACCGGTTTGCACAATTTGGTTTTGATCAGTCAATGTAATGCTATTTTAGAGGCATGTGATGGACGAACTAGCAGAAGTCACTGAATTTTATATATAGATAAATAAAAGCCAAATATCTGAAGCTGGATTTATGCATTCTTTTTCTCAGACTACAAAAATGTTAAACACTATTAGAGTAGTTTAATTTAAAAAAGAATAAAATTTATATTTACAAGATTATAAAAATATGTGAGCCAACTACAATGCAATATTTATTTACCATTGTATAAAGAAATTACTATGAAAACAAACTTTTTTTTATTCATAAATTTATAAAAATGTCTATGAGAAAAGGAAAATTTACATATAGACATAATGACAAGTAACAGTAAATTATAAATTTGGAAAATGCATTTTCCAGGCATTTCTTTCATCCCTACCCCCACCCACATACACACATAATTTCACTAAAAGAAGTTGAGAGACAAGATTACAGTACAGATTCAATTTGATATGTTTGGGTTTTATTAAAATTCTAAAAAATAACATTTTAAAAACAATAAAATTTGCTGAGGACATGTACAATCAAACTTTTCTTTTGACACACTGTTATGTTTGTTAAACTTTACCACAAACATTATAGTTTTGTTTTCATTGTTAATGTTTTTTTGTTTCTCTTTAATGAGAATATATTGTATTTTCTTTAACTCACAACTGAATTTCATTTAACTTTAAATGATCCATTTCCATATTGGAAACATTTCACATGCCTTGACCAAATAGTGCGCTATCAGTTGAAAGTTTTAAAATCATTTTCTTAAAGCAGCTTTTCAAGAAATTAGACTTCACAAGTTGTCATTTTTTTTTCTCTGTATTCTGGGAAAATTTTGTGCTTATACAGCTGATCTGTATGGTCAAATTCAAGATACTTGTACAGTTCCTAGTAAATCACCATTCTTACCCAGTCATGTCTATATCTGTTTATTTTTACTTAATTTTAATGGTTCTAGGAACATTTGCTGTAAATATTTTTGCTGTAGGAAAGCTCTCCTCAGGAATTTTGACCATAGAAAAATTTGTAGTATAGGATTGTTGCTGTAAGACAATTTCGCCACTTTTTTTTTTTTTTTTTTTTTTTTTAATATGCAAAGTACTTTGTTATGAAGTATATCTGGCTCACACTATTGTTACTTTGATTTAAACATTTTAATAAGCAAAGTTATACTAACATGCACCCAAATTTGTGGAAAGTAATTGTGTATTTGAAAAAGGAAGAGACATTATCAAAAATAGTGTGATTTAGATCAAAGGAGATGCAGTGCAAATGAAGGATATATATATATATATATATATATATATATATATATATATATATATATATATATATATATTAATATCAATGCAAGACTTCAGCAGAAAATGCTTCATTACATTCCAACGCACATTATTTATGAAGCATTGTTTGGAATTTGCACACATTTTAAATTATTTCTTTAATTTGATATATTTTTAGTCTTTTTATTTTTTAAATAAATGTTTACTTTTTAATTTCTTTTCTGATGTTTGACCCTGTAAAAAAGACATCCATATATACTTGATAAGAAGGTACTTCACATATTAAATTGAACATTAGTCCAAAAGGAACGTTCAAGATAGGGTATTGAAAAAAAAAAAATGTGGCGAAATTGTCTTATGGCAAAGTTTCCTACGGCGAAAATTCCTGAGGCGAGTTTTCCTATGGCATAAATTTTTATGACGAATGTTCCAGATATGAATTTTAATACTGCTGAACTATATCTACATGTAGACTATTGTCCTCATCTTTGTTGTTAAAAGCATCAAAACAAAACATTGGTCAGTTGAATGAGAGCAGAAAGGTTAGTGGAAAAAGGCGGATGCACCTCTGCTGGAGGAAACATCAGGCTGAAAGGAAATATAAAACTAGGACATTACCTAGCAAAATAATTCTCGAATCAGACAAATAGTGATAACAACAAATTGAGATAGAAATTGCTGAGCTATATATTCACTAATTTCTGTCTGAATTTATGGGATGAAGAGTTATTATTTATGCCATCTATATTCTGACTGTTGTCCTCATCTTTGTTGTTGCTATGACAACGTTTTCAGCTGTTGTGCCCATCTCATCTGGGTAACCTACAGGGAATTCTGAACTGAATCCTTTATTTAATCTGCAGGGACAGACTGTTTTCGTTCCAGTGCCCATGTTTAGAGATATCGTCTTCTACTTATTTATAGTACTGCTCGGTTTATTGCTTCCCTATTTCCACTGAGTCTAAGAGCGTACACTACCCAACCAAGGGATTGAACCCACAATCACTATGGCAGCAAATTCACAAACTTGAAAAGTTTGACATTCACTCACTATATCACCAAATTCACAAACCACTATTGTCTCATAGGACAATTTGCTGTAGTGAACTTGAAGCCTTAAACCTAACATGTCTGCTTATTACAAATAGTTCAAATTGCCGAGGTACACCTTACCCATGTTTCCGAACACAGTTCATAACATTTTCCATAATCCATAGCTTTTTCCTTAAGTTTGGTACTTGTTTTTGAATGTCTATTCGCCTCTTAATTCTCTAAAGTTATTTTCTGCATCTACCTACTGTATTTGACTGTATTATAGTGATTTCTAATTATTAATTGTACCAGTGTCTACTCCGAACCATCAACTCACTGTATAAAGCCATTTACATAGTTCCAAAAGTTAAGAAATATCTTGGCAGTTCATGCTGCTAAACTACCACTACCCCATCTTTTCCTTCTCACCGTCGTCTTCTCCAAGCCTCCCACTCACTCTGTATCCCCCTCAACTCAATCTCTCCACTGACCATCAGTCTTTCCATAATCCATAGCTAAGTTTGGTATTTGTTTTTGAATTTCTATTAATTCTCCAAAGTCATTTACTGTATTCACCTATATTTTATTGTCATTTCTAATTATTTTTACGAATGAACACTTCATACCAATCAACCTACAGTATAAACCTGTTTACATAGATACTATTTAATTTTTGGAACTAAGTAATATCTAAGTAGGGCAGGTTACTAAAGCTACTACTACTCTGCCTTTCCCCCCTTCTCAAACTCCTCTTCCCTAACCCTTCCATTCCTTCTCTAAATGTCTCCACTGACTATAAGACTTTGGCCAAAAAACAAATGCTTAAGTTTTACCATAGTAACACCAGAATTTTATTTAGATATAAGATCCATTTAATTAAATTAATTTGAATCGATCCGATTTATCCTGCATAAAAACAACACATGATATCATGCAAAGTAAGATACAAACTAATATTAAAATCTAAAAAGTGTAGAGTAAATTCTTGGTTGAGGAAACTGACCACTAATCTCTCAGCTCTATCTTTACTCGACCCCTCACTCTCACCTTACCTCCCCACTTACCAAGTTAAAAGTGCCCGTCCAGTGTACTTTCTCCATTTGCGGAGCAGGTTTTCATTCTGATGAGATGAACACCTTGGTGTTCATGAAATAGATAATTAAAGTCTCCATCTTATTATGATTATTATGCTCTGTAGTCTACATTGAGCTCTCCCTGGATTTATATCCTCCTCAGAATTATCCCTTCCAGTCACAAACTGTTAAAACATGTAATATTATATATATATATATATATATATATATATATATGTGTGTGTGTTTCATTAAATAATATAGACAAGTGTTGTCTATTTATTTTATGTAAATGCTTTTCATAACGTCTGATAAGCTTAATAACATTAACATTAAACGAAGAAAGAAAATCACACATATTTTTTAATCCAATCTAAGCTTTCGACCTACATAAGCCATTATCAAAGATGACGATTACTGTACAATATATTAAGCAATATACAGACTGGCTATTTCAATTTGGCTTTTCACAAGGCTACATTTATAATTCCAAGTATTGATATTATTGTGAGTCTGCTGGATCATGTAATTTAAATTGTGTGTATTTAGGCAGCATTTTTTTTTTTTTTCATTCATACATGTTTCATTAAATAATATAGACAAGTATATCGCTTAATATATTGTACTGTAATTGTCATCTTTGATAATGGCTTATGTAAGCTGAAAGCTTAGATTGAATTAAAAAATATGGATCAATATTGTGATTTTCTTTCTTTGTTTAATGTTATTAATCTTATCAGACGTTATGAAAAGACTTTACATAAAATAAATAGATAACACTTGTCTATATTATTTAATGAAACATGTATGAATGAAAAAATGCTGCCTAAATACGCACAATATATATATTTGCTATTTATCATTTTCATTTTTTTTTTCCCCCAGAATATGATGCATGGAATGTCTGCTTGCAACTGAGAGACGAAGGCCTCCTTGCCAAACCCACCCATGGTGACATAATCCGTTTTGCTCCTCCGCTGGTCATTTCTGAGTCGGAGATGGCTCAATGCATTGATATTATTTCTCGCACAATCAACAATATAGCCAACAAATAAAATGATCCATTGGCACTAAAAGGAAAAAAAAAATCACCAAATACAAATAAACACATATATACAAGAGCCATTTTTTTTTTCTTTCTGAAACTCCTACTGGAGTAGCTATTATGGAATATTTGCATATCTATATGCAGTTTGGGTGTAATCTGACCTTTTCATAGGTCACTCACTAATATATGGATGAACAAAATTATATGAAAATGAAAGATAAAATCTTTATACAAAAAGGAAATAAAAGATTTTTTCTATAATGCAAAGTATTTTTATTTTATTTTTTTAAAATCTATTCTATTAGATTGGAAAATAATATCCAATTTTAGACTAAACCATTTGTGTTCTCACAGGATTATATTAATTGCACAAAAATATATGACTCATTCTTAATTATTTAAGTGTCCTCTGTTGATTTTAGCAATCTCTTTCAGAATTTAACTTAAAACATTATATAACCCACATCTTAAAAATTAAAAAAAGAAATGCATTTACTTTCTTTTTTACATGAGTTCAAGTTTGATACATTATTCAGTCCATTGTCCTCATCTTTGTGGCCATACGTTTCAGCTTTTGTATGCTTCGGCCTCCTTTTTTAGTATCTGTGACAATTTGCATTCCGTTTTCATTGCCTTTTATTTTGCTGTAGCTACCATTGCTAATGAGGTCTTCCAGCTTTCTTGTATAATCTAATTTGTCCATCACTACAGTTGCATTGCCTTTGTCAGCCGGTAGTATGATGATGTTTTCGTTCCTCTGTAGGGATCCGATCGCCAGCTTTTCCAGTTTCGTGATGTTTGATCTGGGCAGCTTGGCCTTCTCCAAAGTCTCTCACCTTCCATCTCGGTTCATCCACCTGAGTTTGAGGGAAGTTCAAGACCACCTCCTCGATTCTGGCAATGATGTTCAAGTATGGCACCCGCCTGATGGTTGTGGCGAAGTTGAGACCCTTATTCATTACTGACTCCTCAGAGGCACTCAGCTGAAATTGGTTGATGTTCACTACTGCTTTCACTGGTGGGTGATGGACCTTGTGCGTCACCTTCTGATCTTTCAATCTGTTTAATTTTTGAACTTGGCGAGCCTAGACTACATCAGATTCATGTCTGAAGGATTTATCCAGGTCATTTTGGATCCTTTTCTGATCTTCATTGGTAATTCTGTTAAAGAAATCTTCTAGCCTCTGGGAGATATGAGCTTGTAGTCTGTTTTATCCAATGATTGTACTGGATTCTCTCTTGGATAAGGGCATGTCCCGCTTTTTCTATGACCAGACAGTCTCTCCTTGAATTGATGGGAAGTCTTGGTGCCAAGCCTGAAGGGATGAGTTGTAGATCTCTGCATCTGTGTAGCGTACAATGGCCAAAACATTGTAATAAATATGGCGACAAAGATGAGGACAATAGTCCGAATAATGTAAATACCTCATTTCAGAAATATAGACAGATATTCAAGCTTGATTATAATGCCTCTCAAACTGCTGCTGACATTAACAGGGTGAAGGATTCACTTGTCACTGGACAGTATGGTGCTAGTTTCTGAAATTTTTCAGTGTGAATACAAGTCTTGAAGATCAAAAGTTAAGTAAAGAATATCACCTGCAATTAAATTTTTATCATTTTTAAATGATGTTATTTTTGGGGAGAGCCCTGTATTGAATAGCTCCATCCCCGAGGGCAAGCAAAGATTTTTTTTTTTATATATGAGAAATGAAAACACAAATAAAGACTTAGTACTAAAAAAATGTTTCTAATGTCTAAGTAAAACAATGTTTCATTATAAAGCAATAACTCCAAATATTTTGCTTAATTTTTTTTTTTATTCCCACATAGATTTTAAAGTTGATGAAAATCGACAAAATATTGACCCATTTTATATTTTTATCATATATTTCTTGCTTTATATAAGTATATACAGTAGTCCTTTCTTCTTGCTTTCCTTTACCTTTTTCTACTCTTTCACCCAACTCCAGGTAGGTTTATAACCTATCAGTCTGGAAGCACTTCTACATAATAAGGTTTTTGTGATTATAAATAATGAGATTGTATCAATTACTGGCTTGTTAGGACTGTCATGTAGTTTACAGCATCAGGTATTCCCCAACTGTCATCTGAGTACTGATCAGGCTCAACATGGCTTAACTTCCAATGATCAGACAAGATCAACATGATATGGCTGTAAGTTTTCTACCGAGCCCCTGATGAACAGTGAAATGCGAACAATCTACCCCTCTATGTTGAATAAAGGGGTCAGTATGAAATTCTCAGGTTACTGTGTTCAAAAGACAACTGTAGTAGGCGGGAGAGTTCAGAAGACAAAAATATTGTAACAACCAAGATGAGGATAACAGTTCAAATTATAATCAGTATATGATAATTCCTCATCTCTAGGTTTACAGCCATATGTCAAAATGCCAGTTCTCGTACAACCACTAAAGTTAAGCAACATCAACCCTGGTCAGTATCTAAATGGGTGACCACTTGGAAATACGAATGGTGAAATGGATACTGTTTTTCAATTGGATATCGGAGGGCCAAGTTCCACCTCCAGTCAGGCTCGTCATATTCCCTTAACACACAAATACTCTTGGAAAGGTATGAATTCATTTCATCTCCCCACAGCTATGGATTAATTAGTAAAACTTGTATCAGTAAATCGTTATTATCTCAAAAAAATTCTTAGAATCTAAAATTATTTTCTGGCTTTAAATAATCTGCAAAAGGGTTGATAAGCTGTAAAATACAAATCAATCAATGCCCACCTCCAGACATGAATTAAACTTAGCAAATATCAACATGAGGAAACTTTAGTAAAAAATGAGTACACAATTGAATTCACTCACCCAACTCCAGATAGGTCTGGCAACCTACCAGCCTAGACATACTTCTACAGATCAAAGTTGCCCTGTATTCACTAAGTCCACGTAGATACTGCTAAATGATTTTATCTGCCAGGCTATTTTCCCAGGCAGCGATAATTTCGACTTAGTGGAAACAAGTCAAGCAATAACTGAGCAGTACTAAAAAATATCCCTAGTACTAGACAATATTCTAGACATGGCTAGTCAAATGAGTACATTCTACCTGCATAGATTAAATAAAGGGTTTAATTCAGAATTCCTTGTAGGTTATCCAGATCAACACACCTGATGAAGGCTAGAGGTCACAATGGCCGAAATGTTGTGATAACAACAACAAAGATGAGGACAATAGTCTGAATAAATAGTGGAAATAATAACCTCCTCATTCTAGAAATTCAGACAGTAGTTATTAGGTTGGTGCAAAAATAATGTCGTTTTTGACGTTCAACTTAATGTCAAAAACGATATTATTTTTGCACCAACCTAATACTTCTATTCAATTTTTCTTTTTCATTTGCAAGTATTTTTCTTTTTTGTGACATGTCACCTTGATGCTCTTCTATCTTGAAACAGCTTACAATTATTGTCAACCTATCACCCGAGACAGAACCTCAGATCTCCAGTGTAATGGTTTCTTGGCGGAATTAAATACCAGGTGTCCTCCCAAGAATTGACATCATTTTGTAGCCTAATAGCGTAGCCAATTTTCGCTCAAATAATCTCAAATTTTAACAGAATCTGTAAGAACTAACTTGACTCTGCAGACGTATCTCGATGAGGATCTACCAGGAAGATGGTTCGGGTATGCCAGTGATAATGGCAACATGCTTTTGAAATGGTGACTACATTCACCTGACTGGATACCTTGTGTTTTTTATTTTTATGAGACTATATAAAAGGACAGATTTGTATCTCCCCCTCTTCCTACAAGCCTAGAGGAACTTTAGCAGAGAGGTGCTGGGGAATGTTATGCAACAAACACTACAGTGTGTTTGGCAGAAGCTGGACTACTCACTTGACATGTCACAGGTGGTGTGTATATTGAACATTTGTGAAGATTTGTGAAATTGGTTATAAAATCTATATTCCTTTGAATATCTTGTTCGAATTTTGATAAATAAATCTTTTTATTGTTCAGCATGAAGCCTATTTAATTTCGTTTGCCTGGATCACGTAGTTACTCAGATATTCACATTTTTAAATAATGTTATTTTTGGGGAGAGCCCTGTATTGAATAGCTCCATCTCCGAGGGCAAGTAGAAAGACTAAACAAATAATAAAGCATAAATGAATGATGTTTTTAATTTGCATTTTAAAAAGTAAAGTTGAGAGAAAATAAAATCAGATGATCGTTCGTCTCCTTTTTTTTATGTGTTATTTTATTCTTTGTAAATCTCCTGATAATTCCAAACCAATCAATAATAGACATGACACCATTTTTTTAACTGATGTTGATAAAGTATTTTTTTTTTTTTTTTTAAGTTTGAGAGAAAACAACAGATATAATTAAAACTTTTGCATTGTAATTGATGATACGAACAACTTAGGAGAAATTGTAAAAAGACTCAATTTTAGAGATCCCTCAATGTGAAAAGAAAATGTAATGTGATGTTCACGAGAAAGTTTGTTAGGCTTGAATTGCCTCCCCTTAATTATCCAGGTCGTACAGAAAATATGCTGTGTTCGTCAACATTGAAGTGGTGGAAATTTCAGAGTGTAAAAGGCAGAATTTAGGTGAATACAATGAAGATGATAGAAGTTTGTCAATTGATAATATATATCTGTTCCCATTCTTAAATGTTAATAAAAAAAAATGTTCAGCATTTGTATTAATTTTCTATTCATCCAGTTCTTGAAAATTCTTCCACATTTGTCAATGGGCACACTTTGGAATTTATTTAATTGATTTTAAATGTTTGGTTTCAATTTTCTTTTTCTTTCTAACCTAATTTGTAAAGTTAATGGAAGATATGATATATAAATTTATATATCAAGCTAATAGCAGGTAACCGAATGACAAAATGGGGAAAAAAATTAAATAATACAGTTTTAACCCTAAGATGGTATCATTTTTATAAATCAGTTTTTGTATTCAGGCTTTCTAGGGTTAATTAAAAGAAAGTAATTTATTAAGACAAAAAAAAAACGTACAGAAAGTGCACTAATTTCAGAAATCTCTACAATAAATTTACATTGAGGATCATACAGTATATCACCTTTCTTTAAAAAAAATGGCTGCTATGATAATGTAGGATATTTAAAAGCAATAACAATAAAAACAAAAGTGATAGCTAAATGATGTCAGCTAGGTTATGCATCTAGATCCGTAATTCCCAACCAGGGTCCATATGGATTCTGGCGGTTCATGTAACATTAATCAGGGTCCATGGCAATATTTTTGTGGTCCAGAGAGTAACTTCACTTTGGAACAATTGTTACAACTGAGAATTGGAATTTCTACAGGAATCTACATCATATTAAAATACTAAAAATAGAAAAATAACTCTAAAACTAGCAGAAGACAAGATCAACCAATGTAAGTTAGCATCTTATTTACTCTGCTGAATGTTTTGATTGTAAAAGTTAAATAAAAACTGAGAAAGATAAAAGGACCATTATATAAAGATTAATTTATTATATAAATTAATTTAATATATTAATAATAAATAATATTAATTTTAAATATTAATAAAATAAAAAAATGAATATATTAATATAATATACTCGATGTTGTGAAGAAATGGGTGATCTTCGACTATCATTGTTGAAGCCGTATATAAAAAAAATTTGCAATGCATCATCAATCAGTTATCTCATTGAATAAACATGCACTTTTTTTTAATTTATTAATTACTCACATATTTTAAAATGGTTTATTATAAGTTATTTCACTAGTGTACATAAATGTTCCATAGAATTTAGTTGTTAAATACAAGTTTATTTTCATTAAATTAGTTTTACTTCAAAATAAAACATATATTTTGACTATCTGATACAATTCCTGAACTTATCTATAAGCAAAAAATAAAATAAGCTTTTTTTTCAACAGATGATTATGGGGGTTCACAAAAAAAATTAATAGTAAATGTGGTCCATGGGTAAAAAAAGATTGAGAACCACTGATCTAGGTGCAGGGGATGCTGCCAAAAATCTTAAAATTTAAGTTTTAAAACTAAACATCCTGCTGTATCTGTCTATATTTCCGAGATGAGGTATTATGTACATTACTCAGACTATAGTCCTCATCTTTGTCGCCATATTTATTACAATGTTTCGGGCGCCTTCTTCAGGTGGTTGGAATGTCAAGCTTAACCCTTTATTTCGCTCACTGGGGTAGACTGTTCTAGTTACACGTGCCATGTTTAATGGATGTCAATGGATCTTGTCCTTGAGGTCACATGGCACAGTGGATAAAGGCGTTGGTTAGATCCAGCAACAGGACCCAAAGAGTATGAGTTCAATACCCGGTTAAGGCAGTGGAAAACTTTCAGAGGGAAATTAACAGGAGATAACTGATAACTGACTGATAAACATGGCACATGGAACTAGAACAGTCTACCCCAGGGAGCGAAATAAAGGGTTAAGTTCGACATTCCAATCACCTGAAGAAGGCCGGAGAGTACAACGGCCGAAACATTGTAATAAATATGGCAACAAAGATGAGGACAATAGTCCGAATAATGTAAATAATGTACATAATACCTGATCTCAGAAATATAGACAGATACTGAAGGGCCAAAACATAATATAATATATGGCGATAAAGATGAGGACAATAGTCCGAATAATGTAAATAATAAACATCCCGTTATCTTCAACATTTCTCAATTTAAAATTTGTAACCAGTATTTGTTGTCTTTCTTGACCCTTGTATATAAAAATTTCAGTTAGTGTATATCTGTCAAAGGACAATATGAATAAAAACAAAAGGAAAACTTAATTGATGTGTTTCATCCACTGAGGGACTTCATCAAGGCAAATGTAAAGATTTTATTTTGTGTTCCAATAACTTGGACTGATTTTAAACTTAATTCAATTTAAAATCGGTCCAAGTTATTGGAACACCCTTTACAAAAGCAAGAATGTTATTGGTTTTCAAAATTTTTAACTTATTCATGAGCATACCTAAACTTAAAAGATTTGTAAAACCAATATTTTTGCTTTTGTATAAAAATATTGTTACAAGATAAAAATGCTCATATTTGTCTTGATAAAGTTCTTCAGGGGATGAAACACATCAACTAAGATAAGTTTTCCTTTTGTCTGTATATATATATATATATATATATATATGTTTACTGGCCCAAATATTTGAAAAATCTTGTTAAAGAAAAATATCTGCTCCCTACACAGCAGGATTCAAACGAGCATCCCTCTAGGCAGAGAAAACCATCCTTAGAGCCAACATGCTTTAACTGACTCCCTCTACCCAGGTGAACACAGGATCGAATCCTACTGGAGAGTGCATGTTTTCTTTAATAAGATTTCTCAAATATTCAGGCCCATAGTCAAAAATAAAATAAATATCCCATTTAATAAATAAACAGATCTTCTACTCAAATATGAGCATCCATTAAAAATCTGTGTGTGTGTGTGTGAGTGTGTGTAGATATAGTAGAGGCTGATGAAAGAAATTTGAGAGGTAAAAATGAAACAACATTAATAACAATAATGATAATAACAATAATATTTATTGTATATTATTAGACCTCGAAACCAAATAGAATCATGATGAGAAAAAATGTTAAAAACAGGAACTTTTCCGACACACCTGTATCCATTCTCAATGAGAAATAAAAAATTGGGATTTTTTTTTTTTTTTTGTTGCCATGATTAGTGTTGGAGAGGGTTTGTAGAAGGCTTTTTTATGGAAGCTGTATTCATTAAGTAAGTTTGAATTCCTATTTAAACTCAGTATGTGAGAACTTATTTTAAAGATCTATTTTAACCCAAATTTTTGACGTTATTGCTAGCATTTATAGATACTAAAAGGACACATCTAACATTATCAATACCATGGCCCAGTTGGTTGAAATGTACAGCTACAGTGAAATTAATATTGTTGCTTTTTAATAGTTTTCTTATATTTATTAAGCTGAAGACAGAATTCCATGCCCCCCCCCTCTGATATAATTTCCTTTTTTTTTATTCCTTGTAAAAAAGTAAATTTGAACAAGTCAAGAGAGGAGGTCAGATTACTGTGTGCATCCCAGGGGTTGTAAAAATACAATCAGTGATAATGTTTATTTGGCATCAGGGTTTATTACATGTTGTGATGGTAAGCAGGTGATTTTTGTAGTCTAGATGATGTAAGGAGTCAATGTAGATTTGGAGGTTGATACTTGGGGTCTCACTAAATATCTTATTAATTGTAGTTTTATATATATAAAACTGACATCATCAATAAAGCTATAGTTGTATGCAACCCTAGATGTTACCGAAATAGATTTTGCATTCAGTGTTATGTCAGCCTCAGAGAAGTCAGGTGAATCAGTGAGTATACCCAAGAGATGATCTCCTAGCCACTAGGTGCAGATCCACACATTTACTAGATGTCAATACCTACCTCCAAAATGTTAATACTTGTTCAACCCTGAGATATGTACACTCGGGAATAACCAGATAACAGACTCATACATAAACACCCAACCAAGTGAGAAGAAAAGAGAGTCTCATACATTCTAGCAAGATGTAGTATTCATAATAGTAATTGACAGAGTTGAATAAACAGTAATGTTACAGATGAGTGATTAAGATCTTCAGTAATGATAACATTACACTACTATTAGTCTGAAATAGTAAGCTGGAAATGCATTAGTTAGGATTTTTTTTTTCATTTTGTCATTCAGTTGCCCACTAAAATTATTAATATTACAATCACTCCATTTTTTACAAATTTAATTGGTTTGGAAAGATACATATTTTATTTTATATCCACAGGGAAATATGCTTTCCATCCTGTTCTCATATGTGAATCAATTTTCAAATTCATTGCCACTAAAACAAGTACTATTCAGTGCAGAAATGCTTCAAGACTATTTTGAAATTATTTGTTCTTGTAGCAAAGATTTGCAGGTGAATATTTCCATTTTAATATTCTTGTAGCAAAGATTTTCAGATGAATGTGTTTCCAATTTAATGTTTGTTCTTGTAGCAAAGATTTGCAGATGAATGTGTTTCCAATTTAATGTTTGTTCTTGTAGCAAAGATTTGCAGATGAATGTGTTTCCAATTTAATGTTTGTTCTTGTAGCAAAGATTTGCAGATTAATGTGTTTCCAATTTAATGTTTGTTCTTGTAGCAAAGATTTGCAGATGAATGTGTTTCAATTTAATGTTTGTTCTTGTAGCAAAAGATTTGCAGATTAATGTGTTTCCAATTTAATGTTTGTTCTTGTAGCAAAGATTTGCAGATGAATGTGTTTCAATTTAATGTTTGTTCTTTAGCAAAGATTTGCAGATTAATGTGTTTCCAATTTAATGTTTGTTCTTGTAGCAAAGATTTGCAGATGAATGTGTTTCAATTTAATGTTTGTTCTTGCATAAAAAGATTTGCAGATGAATACGTTTCCAATTTAATGTTTGTTCTTGTAGCAAAAGATTTTGCAGATGAATGTGTTTCCAATTTAATGTTTGTTCTTGCAGCAAAGATTTGCAGATGAATACGTTTCCAATTTAATGTTTGTTCTTGTAGCAAAGATTTGCAGATGAATGTGTTTCCAATTTAATGTTTGTTCTTGTAGCAAAGATTTGCAGATGAATGTGTTTCCAATTTAATGTTTGTTCTTGTAGCAAAGATTTGCAGATGAATGTGTTTCCAATTTAATGTTTGTTCTTGTAGCAAAGATTTGCAGATGAATGTGTTTCCAATTTAATGTTTGTTCTTGTAGCAAAGATTTGCAGATGAATGTGTTTCCAATTTAATGTTTGTTCTTGTAGCAAAGATTTGCAGATGAATGTGTTTCCAATTTAATGATTGTTCTTGTAGCAAAGATTTGCAGATGAATGTGTTTCCAATTTAATGATTGTTCTTGTAGCAAAGATTTGTAGATGAACGTGTTTCCAATTTAATGTTTGTTCTTGTAGCAAAGATTTGCAGATGAATGTGTTTCCAATTTAATGATTGTTCTTGTAGCAAAGATTTGCAGATGAATGTGTTTCCAATTTAATGTTTGTTCTTGTAGCAAAGATTTTCAGATGAATGTGTTTCCAATTTAATGTTTGTTCTTGTAGCAAAGATTTGCAGATGAATGTGTTTCCAATTTAATGTTTTGTTCTTGTAGCAAAGATTTGTAGATGAATGTGTTTCCAATTTAATGTTTGTTCTTGTAGCAAAGATTTGCAGATTAATGTGTTTCCAATTTAATGTTTGTTCTTGTAGCAAAAGATTTGCAGATGAATGTGTTTCAATTTAATGTTTGTTCTTGTAGCAAAAGATTTGCAGATGAATGTGTTTCAATTTAATGTTTGTTCTTGTAGCAAAGATTTGCAGATGAATGTGTTTCCAATTTAATGTTTGTTCTTGTAGCAAAGATTTGTAGATGAACGTGTTTCCAATTTAATGTTTGTTCTTGTAGCAAAGATTTGTAGATGAACGATGTTTCAATTTAATGTTTGTTCTTGTAAAGATTTGCAGATGAACGTGTTTCCAATTTAATGATTGTTCTTGTAGCAAAGATTTGCAGATGAATGTGTTTCAATTTAATGTTTGTTCTTGTAGCAAAGATTTGCAGATGAATGTGTTTCCAATTTAATGTTTGTTCTTGTAGCAAAGATTTGCAGATGAATGTGTTTCCAATTTAATGTTTGTTCTTGTAGCAAAAGATTTGCAGATGAATGTGTTTCCAATTTAATGTTTGTTCTTGTAGCAAAGATTTGCAGATGAATGTGTTTCCAATTTAATGTTTGTTCTTGTAGCAAAGATTTGCAGATTAATGTGTTTCCAATTTAATGTTTGTTCTTGTAGCAAAGATTTGCAGATGAATGTGTTTCCAATTTAATGTTTGTTCTTGTAGCAAAGATTTGCAGATGAATGTGTTTCCAATTTAATGTTTGTTCTTGTAGCAAAGATTTGCAGATTAATGTGTTTCCAATTTAATGTTTGTTCTTGTAGCAAAGATTTGCAGATGAATGTGTTTCCAATTTAATGTTTGTTCTTGTAGCAAAGATTTGCAGATGAATGTGTTTCCAATTTAATGTTTGTTCTTGTAGCAAAGATTTGCAGATGAATGTATTTCCCATTTAATGTTTGTTCTTGTAGCAAAGATTTGCAGATGAATGTGTTTCCAATTTAATGTTTGTTCTTGTAGCAAAGATTTGCAGATGAATGTGTTTTTCTGGTTTAATTTCAGAAAGAACATTTTTCTGTTTTTCTCTAATTCTGGCACAACATTCTTTCTTATCATGTTTCCAAACCATGTTTCTCGTCTCACTTTTGCCTTCATCATCATCATCATTATTATTATTATTATCATCATCATCATTATTCACTGACTGAATGAGAAAAAATGAGTTATAATTCAAGAAAAATATAAGTACTGAAATTTATTTTTCTACATGAATTCTTTTAGTCAGGAAACAATATTTCTCTCTTAGATTAATTATCGATTGAATTTACATACAGATTAATATCTTATTGAGAAACTGGCCAAGTTTTTGATTGAGAAATTAGCCGATTTTAAAAAAATCTAACAATAATTTAAAATGAATTTTTTTTTGGTATATTGGGATTCTCATTGACATCTTTATAAAAATTTTCAGTTTAACATTTTTGGAATTTCATTAATTCAGAAAATTATATATACAAGCAGCTTTTTGTTCATCGGTTTAATTAATATTTATTGAATGCATTGTTTTTGTCCAACATTGACTGAGTGTCATGGATACTATTTGACTCTGGGTTCAAAGTCTCGGATTGATGTACCTTTTTGTGATGTCTCAGCTCATCAGGACTGGCAAATCGTTTATCACAGCTTTCACAATGGAAAGGTTTCTCACCAGTATGCACACGTCGATGGATGAGCAGTTTGTCTCGACGGGCAAATTGCAAAAGGCAAAAATCACACTGGTATGGCCGTTCCCCGGTGCGTAAACCATTTATGTATGACCAGATAATGGCGATGTGCAAAGTGCTTGTGGCATATGTCACAACTGTAAGGCTTTTCCCTTGTGTGTGTTCGGTGGTGGATTTTAAGAGTGTCTCTACGCACAAAACCTTTGAAGCACACATCACATTTGAAAGGACGGTCGCCTGTGTGTATACGTCGATGGATGTGAACATAGTCCCGTTGAGAGAAGTGTTTCAGGCATATGTCACAGCCATATGGCTTCTCACCTGTATGGGACCGTTCATGGCTTGCAAGGTAGCTTTTTCGAGCAAAGAGCTTCAAACAGATGTTGCATTCAAATCGTTTCCTGCGTACATGAGTACGCATATGCACATGCAATTTACTTTGCTGTGAAAACTGCTTTGGACAAAATGTGCAGTGGAATGGCTTCTCTCCTGTGTGCATCCGGCGATGGATTTGTAATGTGTCTTTTCGTGCAAATTTCTGGATACAAAAATCACACTGGAATGGTTTTTCACCAGTGTGAGATCGCTTGTGAATTGTAAGGTACTCACGCTGGGCAAATTGCTTTAAGCATATGTTGCACTGGTATGGTTTCTCGCCCGAGTGTGTCCGCATGTGAATCCGCAGGGTGTCTCGCCGGGCAAAATGCTTTTGGCATACCTCACACTGGAAAGGCTTCTCACCCGTGTGCGTACGTCGGTGCATGTGCATCAGGTACTCCTGCGCAAACTGTTTGCCGCAGTAGTCGCAGAAGAGCTGTTTCTCTCGCACCGGCTTCAACTCCTGGTGTCTTGGGGTAGAGCTTAGCTGAAATTGCATTCCATGAGGGTAATCTGTCTCTTTGGCCTGGGATTGATCTTGCTTTTGTTGCTGTTGCTGCTGCTGCTGCTGTTGTTGTTGTTGCTGCTGCTGTTGTTGTTGTTGTTGTTGTTGTTGTTGTTGTTGTTGTTGTTGTTGTTGTTGCTGTTGCTGCTGCTGCTGCTGCTGCTGCTGCTGCTTCTGACATTCAGCACACTCTTCACCACAACATTCCCGCTCTTCAGAAACTACGGTTGATGAATACTGAGTTCTGGACGCAGACATTGCTGGGTTAGTTCCAAATGTGGGTGAGGGTGATGGCGATGGTGAAGTGAAGGTCGGAAGCTAGGGGTCGTGGTGGTGATGACGGCTGTGGCGGTCGTGGTGACATTGATGATGGCAGTACTTGCGTCTGACTGGATTCAAGGCCGACCTCTCCATGCCGTCGTGAATTATCTGATAGAGTGGTAGTTGCAGGCAGGTAATATGACTGATTAAATATCTGCTTGCCACCATACTGGTTGGTAGGGAATACTGTCTCACCCACATAAGCCATCGTTTGAGGGTGCATTGCAATTTCATTTGAGAAATGTTTACCTGGGAGACCAGTGTGGTACAAGATACTGTTCCCACCTCTGATGGGAGCCATGCACTGAGATGAAGTAAGCCCTTGTCCCTGGGGATACTGGATATTACAGGTAGAACTGGAAATATTTTTTCCCACGGATGATCGCTCCATCATTTGATAGTTTAAGAAATCAGATTCTGATTATAGACACAAATTATATTCTTTTTTTTTTTAAGCCATATTTTTTTTGATTTCTACCAAAAAGATACAACATTTGAATGGTTGCTTATGGTCAAACAGAATCCTCCAGAATGGTCTTCAGCATGAGGTGTTTAAAGGTACAATATAGCTAACTGAATGCAATAGTCATGGGAGGAAGATGGAGTGATATTTTTTGTTGGTCAGTCACATTTTTCTTGAAGATTAAATAGGTATTTCATTTTGGTTCAAAAGCAATATTTCTGAGTTGGAGGGAAATGTAAAAAGTTTCCTTACCCTTAATTAATTGCAGGGGGGAGTATGAATCTTTTTTTTATTTTTTTATTCACTACATGTGAATTTTATTTTCCAAGAAAGTTGCACAAAATTTGCAACGCTTCTATTCATTTTTTTCAAAACTGTTTCTTTGCTTTTATACAAATAAATGTTGCATCTTTTAAATGGCATCTCAGTCTTTTTTGAAGCCTTGTTGAATTACAACTTATTGCTCGGTTCAAATAATCAATCTATATAGATCTACTATATAAATAAATCAGTGAACGCAGGTGTTACTGCTTCTGACTTGGACAGGGTTTGTAAAAGAGGAGGACTTGGAAATGAGATCCACAGAATGTAAGTTACATGTGAACTCCTGGAGATTGGTGATAATCATCATATGGAGTTTGTCAATTAAAATGACAGCAAAATTAACAGGTCACCTTCTGTCTGTGTGGAAAAACCAGATTCTGCAAAGTAAAAATAAATAAATAAATCATGCAATTTTGCTGTATAAAGAGAAAATCAGGTTTTGATGGTATTTTTTTTCTTTTTAGTTATTAGATCATTGACAAAAGTTTGTGACCGATCAGAAAATTAAAAACAAATTTTTACACATTCACAAAAATACATTTATTAGTCAACTACATAATCTCCATTGTTTTTTAACACCTGTTGCCTATCATTCTACAAGCTTGTTGATGTCATTTTTGTAGAAAATTTGTGTTTTTTGTTGTAAAAAGGTTGTGAGGTAGATTTCTACTGATTGTACAGAGTCAAATTTTTTGTCATTTAAATTCTTCTGTACAGACCAGAACTCCTCCCCTGTTTTTGAACAGGAGTTTGAGCTTTTTACCTTGTTTCCTGTTTAGGATTGGGTTTGTGGTTCATTCTAAAGTCTTTCTCATTCTCTTTCACTCCCAGTAGCCCATTGCGTCATAGTGGCATTATCACCTTGCTTGGGGTGAATAGAGGAGTAGAGGTTTATCCCTTGTTTCCTGTTTAGGATTGGGTTTTTGCTTCCTTCTAAATTCGGTTCATACATTTATGCTTTTCCCAATGACAACAATCTTGACCTCTTCAAGTTTTTTTGGGTTTTTTTTAAGCATTTCACCCTAAGCACAGCGAGAGTGCCACTAGCATGCAAGGGGTTACAGAGAGTTGGAGCCAGAGGAAAGAGGCATGATAGAGGAAAGGATGATGAGAAGGACGGGGAATTAGATCAAGGCATTTGGAGATGTCGATTGACCTTGCATTTGAATAGTTGAAGATTATAGCTATCAGGGAAGCAAGTAAGAGGAAGGGAATTCCACTGATAGGAAGTGTGAGACATGAAGTTATTGGAATAGAAGAGACGGCTACATTTAACCATTTTGACAGTGAAAGGGTGGGACTGAGATGCTGTGATGCTGACCTAGTAAATCCATGCATTTTGGGAACCAACGAAAGTAGCTCATCAGAGCAGTTACCATGAAATTATTTGTAAAAGGCAGAGGGAAGCGACAGTATGACTGTGAGAGAGCGACTGTAAATGAGATGCTAGATCAGAGCCAATGTATTGCTGTGCATTTGGTGGGATTGTAGAGAGGATAATTCCTTTTGAGCTTCTTCCAGCTGGCGAAACAATAACCGTAAAGAAGTATTGCGCCAAACTCACCAATTGTATTGTATATCAGTCTCTGGATTTTGTCGAGGACATTAAGACAAACAGTGGGGATCCAGACCATATATGGCAGCAGTATTCCATGCAAGGGTGAATGGTTGATTTATAGATTTGAAGGATGGACTCAGATGAGAGAAACTTTCTGGCGCTAACACAGAGAACCAATTTTCCTTGCAGTAGATGAAGCTACCTATTATCATTCCTGCATAACCCCAAGAACTTCACTGCTTGCTTTTTCGTATGCTCCTACAACACCACACAGTAACCCTCTACCTTGAGTGGCTCCTTTTAGTAAAAAAAATAAATAAATAAATAAAAACCTGAAGGAGCCAAGCCAGAAGAATATGGTGGGTGCTGGAGGGTGTGGTCCCATTTCAATTCTTTAAGCTTCTGCAAGGTTTGCTTGCCTGATGATAGAAAATGACACTTTCATTTTGCCAAAATTGGTTGTTTCTTGAATAGTCACATTGAGATTGGTGAGTTTGGCGCAATACTTCTTTACGGTTATTGTTTCGCCAGCTGGAAGAAGCTCAAAAGGAATTATCCTCTCTACGATCCCACCAAATGCACAGCAACACATTTTATTGGATGCAAACCCACTTTAGCTACAGGTTCTGCACATTCACAATCTTGTTTCCAGCTCCATTTGCATCAAACATTGTTGTAAACAATCCATTTTCATTGCCTGTGATAATTCTGTTCCATCAGGGAATGTGGCACCCACACGCCAAGTTTGGAAACAAACCAAAGTCTGTTCAAATTGTGAAAGACAGTTGAGATATTGATCTTCAAACTCTTAGCAACCTTTTCTGTCAAAAACTTCAATTCATTCTTCATGATGGAAAACAGGGCATCTTCATCAACATTGTAAGGTCGCATGGAGCATGGTTGATCATTTAGGTTAAAAATCACCTTGACAAAATCTGCCAAACCAATTTTGATTGTCTAAAGAGCAGGAGTACAATCTAAATAAACTTTCTGAATGTTTTTGTTGTAGTTCCGACCCTTGCTCCTTTCTGAAATTCACAGAGCATAATATATCAAAGGTACAACTTTTCATCCTCCATCTTTATGGCATTTATCTGTCGATGAAATATCATCATTTAACAAAGTCTGACTCACAACTGAACAATGCAAGTTTTCAATTTAGAAATCAGCACCAAATCAAACATCAGCGTCAAGTTACAGTCATTTTATATTAACAATGAAAATCAAAAACAAACTTTTGCAATGATCTGATATAAATTAAAGGTTTTCATGCAATGATCTGATATAAATAAAAGGTTTTACAGAGAACCTAATTGTTTTTTGTTTTTTATTTCACCATTTTTTAATCTTTATGCTATAAATCCAACCTAACTTGGCTGGTATATTAAAAACATTAAGTCAGAGCCATTATGACTGAAAATTTAATTCCCAATATTTTCTTTCTTTTTTTTTCTTTTGATAAATGATATTGAATATTTCTTTGAGACTGTTGTTAAAACATGAATTTTGAAATAAAAGTTTTTTTTAACTGAATAAGGTTTCCATAGAAATGATCTGAGAATTCATGTACAGATATTTACTAAGTTAGACTTATTTTTTTTGTGTGTGTGGGTGTGTGTGTTAATCCCTTACCTACCAATTATGTGGGAAAAACATTTCATTTTCAGACTAATTTTTTTTTACTTGTTTTTAATATAGACACAAAGAAACTGAGCACTTTGAAGTACCCGAGCAGTGACTAACACCTCTACCATTGTTTAATTATATATCATATATATTTTAATATATATATATACATCTGTCAGTTATGCGCCATGCGTGATACACACTTAGGCGATCATGTATCTTTCAATTCATGACTGACAAGGCAGATTTTTTCCTGCAGTAGGTTGCCATTTCTTTCTGCAGTAGACCAGTTGCCATCCAAGGCTATAGAACCCGATCTGTCCTGCTATTTACCCATAGCTGGTGGGGGAGAAGAAGAGGATTCATACCTTTCCCAAGGGTATTAACACGTAAGTGAATGTAATGGATTTGACTGGAATTCAAATTCGACTCTCTGATTCCTCAATCCGTGCTGCTATCCATTACTCCACCGTTATATATATATATATATATATATATATATATATATATATATATATATATATTAATGCTCTGTAAATTTACATTGAGCACTATTTTGTAAAAATAAAAATATTTATAAGAACACCGGATTATATATCTTACTGTTCTTTCTTTATATATATACATATATATTTATTAAAGACATTTTTATGTTTAACGTTCTTTTTTATAAGGAGCGTTCAGTAGACAAGGTCGAATTTACTGCTTATAAACTTCAATCTTCCATGAATCTCGTACATTCATAACTGCTCTGGCGTATCAAATGTAAACAAATGACGTCATTAAATTCGACCTTGTCTACCGAGAGGTTAGGCACGTCAGCATAAATGACGGTTCCGTATAGGATGCAGGTTCGAATCCTGTCAAAGGACGAATATTTTCTATGAAAATTTCTTGGACATTCAGGTTGGTAAATGTTATTTAATACTGTTTATTATAAACAGAGCATTTACTTAAATACTTGTATCTATAAAAAAGAACGTTAAACATAAAAATGTCTTTAATAAATAAATTGTCGGACTTTGTCCATTTCTTAATATACATATATATATATATATATATATATATATAATGATGAGCTCATATGCCAGATTAAATACAATGTGTGTGTGTATATATATATATATATATATGTGCTTTCAAGATGTACTTATATGTCTTTACAAAGCTTACATAGACTGCTGTATGCATACATTTTCAAGATGAAATGAAACTTACATTGCCAGCTTTCAACATAATATATGGTGGCCTGATAATTGTATATAAGCATGAAACAGACTGTCGCTGCTCTAAGTCTCCCCAATAATGTGATATATATATATATATATATATATATATATATTCACAACACCAACATTATCGAGGAGACTTACATTACATGTCAGATTCAAGCTCTACTGCCCAACATTTAAAAGAACATTCCTGTCCAGAATCACAATTTAGAGAAATATTAATTGACAATACTTGAAGCTCTCTATATAAGAAAAATACAACCAATATTAAATAAGATTAATTATAAGTATAGCCACAATGTTTTAAAATGTCTATATGAGTAAAGTCTTAATATACCTAAACTGTAATTTTTTTAAATTACAATTATAACAGCAATGTTTTAAAATACTTAAATTGTAATTAAAAAAAAAAAAATTACAAATATAAATTAAGTTACCTCCCTTAGATAACATTTATTTTTGAATTAACAGAGCATATTTTATGTGCATTTACTAAAAAATTTACAACTATCAATTACATGATATTGAATGAGTCTGAAAATACTTGGGAAAATAATAGAAATGGAAAAAAAACTGAGGCCTTCCTTAATGAGTTTATTAACATTAAGAAATTGATCTATGAATTTGAGAGGATTAAAATAAAAATAAATAGACATATGTCTAGATTATTCAACCAAACATGCTTGAATGAAGATATGCTGCCAAATTATACACACTTTATATATAATTAAAAAATAAAATAAAGTACAAAATTAAAATATATATGTTTTTGAAATATAATTATGTCTTTAGAAATTTACACTGCCTGTTGATATATATGTGTGTGTGTGTGTGTGTGTGTGTGTATTGTTTTTGGTTGTTTTTGTTTTCTTTTTTTCAGGTTATGTCCATCAAGTATCTAGTCAGAACCAAAATGATAGTACCTATGCAAAATGATCATTAGTGTCTTTAGTCGACTTATTTCCAATAACTGGGAATTTCACCATTTTTCAAAAATGGGCCAGTACAGCCTGGCAACAATGCTATAACAATGCAGCAATGAAAGTGTTAATGATTGATTCACTGATGGATTAAAGAATTATTAATTTAAAAATGTAGCATCGTCCTCAATGAGTGATAAAAAAAAATAATTTTGTAATTAATTTTGTAATATTTGCTAAGATTAATTAGTGATTACTGGACATAATTGTTTTTTGTTAAACAAATATTATTATGGGATCAACTTTAAACCCAAATGCTCAAAACCTTTAGCATTTTTTTTAGCTTGGTACATTTGGTCTAAGAATCTATATTTGTTTTGTTGGTAAAACAGCAAATGAAAAATAAACATAAAAACTATTTTTAAAAAAAAGAAAAGAGAGAACACTTAATAAAAAAAAATATATCTATGTGCTAAAAATTACCGACAGAGAACTTCCAACACTAATGTGGTAATAATTGAAATACATTCCAAAGCTAATGTGGAAATAATTGAAAGCCTGTCCATGACTTAAGAGCAAGCAAATGTCTGGGTCATCTTTGAGTACTTACAGTTATATAGAACAAAAGTCACATGACTCCCAAAGTTGTCCAATCAAATTGAATTTTTGAACGAATCTGAAAAACAAGAGTTTTAATAAAGTATAAACATTTAATATGCCAATGCTAATATTTTTTTTTTAACTTGATCCATTTTCTTTTCAGATCCTAAGTGAAAAATTATGACAGAACAATTTTAAAAACTAGAACATCATCAACCAGAATAAATTGATTCCATGCAAAAATTCCTCTTTTAAAAGGGAGGAAATATGTGGGTAAAATACTCAAAACTTAAGAAATCCTTCCAATTTCTCTCTGAATTTCTGGGATGAGAAGTTATCATTATTTACAGTCAGACTACTATCTTCATCATTGTTGTTGTTATTATCATATTTTATGCCACCCCAACTGAAATTTCTCTTATTAGGTTTATATTTTAAGCATGAAATAAAACTCAAACTTGAGAATTTGCTTAATATGACCAAGCTTAACTAAAATTAACTGATACCAAAAAAATATAAAAAGAAAAACACATAGAATTCAATAATTACAGAGGTCTTGTCCTTAGTACATCAGAAGAATCACAAAATGTTTTTGAAGAAGTCATCTATATATAAAATTCTGCAACTTCCATTATTCATATGTCCATCATACCTTATAAAATAGCCATACATTGACCAATCAAAACCAAATTTTAGGGAGAAGTGCAAACAAATAAGTGGGTACAAAGTGCAGTTGGTTTTACTCGGGTACATAGCTCAGTACAATAAATTTACATTAATCTTTTTAAAAAAATTAAATGTTTTATTATTTAACATACAAAACACTCCCAGTATTTTTTTTAAAAAATTAATGATTAAATTAACAAATACTTATTAAATCAAAATGCAATATTGTTTTTTGCATGTCTTTTCTTTAAGTTTTTTTATATACAAGAATCCAGCTTCCAGTTCACCCAGCATTTGCAAGAACTATAAACAAATCATAAGGCTAATCACATAAAAAAGTTAGAATTTGGCTCCAGAAAGAAATATTTATGCATGGCCAGTTGTATGTTGCATGCTCAAGAGTAAGAAATACTAAGAATTTATTCTTCACTGTTAAAAAGGAAAAAAATAAATTTTCTTAAAAAATACTGATTACCATGAATTACTATAAAATTAAATTAAATTATCAAACTGCGAAGTAGTGTTTTTGTAAAAGTATTTTTCAAAACTTCAACAATACTACTATCTTCATCATTGTTATTATTATCATATTTTACCCCAGCCCAAGTGAAATTTACCCCAGCCCAACTGTTCTGAATATTTGATGCTGTAAGGATTTCAACATGCATTAGCGTGTCTATATTTCTGAGATGGGGTATTATGTACATTATTTACATTATTTGGACTATTGTCTTCATCTTACATCTTTTTTATTAAGTGTTTAAAAAAAAAAAAAAGCGTACCCTACCGAGGAAAGAAAATTGAAAGGAATAATTTAATCATACTGACTCTTGTATTTGGTCTACAAGAATAAACAGAAAAATGGAGGGGAAAAGGATCCCACAACTCCAACTGGGACGAGGTTCAAGTAATAAGCACTTCATGTAATTTTCATAATACGGAGTAAAAATCGTCTATTGAGTTCACAAAGCCCAATTTAATATTAAAATAAAATGTGTGATACTAAGATGTACTTGAACATAAGTGGAGAAAATTCGACAAAGCGGAAAAAGCTTTTTTAATGACAACACATTTTACCTCCATGTGCTACATTGGAATGTTCAGGTAAAAATGAAAGAAAAATCTGTATGTTTTTTTTTTTATTATTTTAAAGCCATTAATGTCTGTCTGTAAGGTTGGCATCTTCCATTTAGAATGAAAGGATAAAAATTTGTTTTTTATTTCAAAGCCATTAATGTCTATTGGATTTTTAAATTAGTCCACACCTGGTAGATCTATGTTTTTTTTTTCTCTATTAGCTCATATACTGCATTGTAGCTACTATTGCTTTTATGATGATTGGTGATAACAATTGCTCTTAATATAGTAGCAATTGCATGCAGTCAATTATATTAAGAGCAATTGTTTGTGTTCACGAGATGATTGTGTGAATCTACCAATAATTGCTTCTGCATCCAATTCATGTAATTCCTTTTCAATGGATAGCAACTTGTGTGATTCCAAATTCTCCTCAGGCAGCAAATTTCTTAACCTTGTCTTTACGATCTTTAGTTTTGAAAATTTCCTCTCACATTGAACTGGAGTAACTGATAGTGTGCAGATGTCTTTATAAAGTTCTTATTTCTTTTCCTTAATAAAACAGTTGTCTGTGTTTGTTCTGTATTGGATTTTTATTTGATATGGAGGTGGGGTGTCCATTCACCATCAGCAAACAACCTGGCCAGTCCGCTACTGCCACCAACTTTTTACAATTTACTTTTAATAGTAATTTAGATTACAAACTTTAAGGAAGTTTTGCTTTCTTTTAAAATACTCACTAGTTTTCAGTTTTTAAAGTTGTTATAGAATTGGGTAGTTAACAAATATCTATTTTTCTTCACTTTAGTATTGTTAAGTCATTTTTTAAGAAAAGGTCACAAGACAAATAAAAGAACTTCTCAAAAAAAGATCAAGGCCAGTGTTACAGGTAAGGACAATTTTTAATTTTGCAAAAGTATTTAACTGATTAAAAAATAAAAAGGCCAGTTGCTAGATAATATAAAAAATATTAGCTTTCCTAAAAAATAATTTGTAAAAATAATATTACTAAATTCTTATAAAAAATTTTTTTTTACTTTATTTTATATACTACAGTTTGTTACTTTTAATTATTTTATTTTATAATTTAAATATCTCAAACTAACAAAAACATACAATGTTCAATTTTAATTACAATGAAAATTGAATATGTAAAAAGAAAAAAAAATGTAAATTTGCTTAAAATATTTTATTATTGTTAATAATAAGAATGTGTACTGTAATGTAGTAAAGTATACCTTCATTTTTGTTAAGGGATAGTCTTGTTTGCAGTAAAACTCCAGCTGATGAAATATCACAATTCTCCTAAAAAGAAAAAAAAGTTAAAAAAAAAAAATACTTAACCAAACATAACACAAAAAAGATGTGTGAAAAAGTTTCAATTTTGTAATAAACTTTCGGGTGTGTGTGTCTGGGGGGGTGCTGTGAGGAGATGATGTCTTCAATTTTGATTGCATATGGACAGGACCAGAAATCAAATAAGTGAAGTAAATAAATAATCGATTACAATAAGAATGTATTTATGATTTATGTTTTTTTTTTTAGAATTTGAATCAATCACTGATGATTTGTGATTATTATTGTTCATTATCGATCCGTATAAGAAGAGGAACGTCATCGTGATTTTTTTTTTCTCACCAAGGCATCGGCAACGAGAAAGAAGAATATTACGTTTAACTAATTCAAATAATAATTAATTTATTCGAATAAATCAATAATCAGCATCACACATACGTCCACATAATAGAAATGAGGGCTACACACCCGCACACGCGTATGTACGTTATACACTTTTTTCATTAAAATAAGCACGGCCTGATTTACCTGTTGAATTTAAAAACCCTGCACATTCTCGAGGAATGATCAAAATTCTACAAGGATCATCTTTGAGCGGGCCTGCTTTCAAAAGAATGCATTTAAGTAAAATTATTTTCAGACAAACCAGACATATATATGATATATATATCTTCTTAGTGGTGAACAACAAAGGAGACGGTGTAAGGCCTTGATATATACCCACCAAAATAAACTACCGGGTTTTAATTATGTCAAGTAATCACATCATACTAATAAAATTTCTCTTCGACCTTATTAAGTTATATTCAAGACGGTTGTTCTGTTAAATAGGGATAAATAATAATTTACATGTGATTATTAATGTTTGGTTACAGTTGTTGCTAAAATTATATCAAAATGAAAAGAAAATGTGTCCGTCTGTTGTTCAATGGCTATATGTCGATGTTACTTCCCTTTTATGTTTACATGTCTTTAAAAAGATAATTGGACCCATACTAAAACTAAAAGTCTGTTTACTTTCTTGATCAATTTCTTAAAAACCCTATCGTTCTTTTCTTTCCCCAAATTAAAGCTCTGCTGAAGTTTAAAGGTAATTTTTTCGTTAGCTAATTTCTCACTGTTTTTTTGCTTTTCTTTGAAATCTTTTAGTTTCTATCGATGTTTTTCAGATGGCATTTAATTTTATTTTTGTAACCTTGTTAGTTAATAAATGTTATATTTTTTCTTTCAGTTTTTTTTTATTTCTACAACAGTTTCGATAGATATTTCCTTTAATCTATTGTTTATTTAATTTTTTTATTTATTTACTTACTTGCTTATGTGTTAATCAAGCTAAAAACATTTACATACAAATTAATTTCGTTACCTTTGCTTTTGGATATTTTATTTGACATGAGTTTTCTCTCTTTTTTTACTTTTTTTTTTAGCTTCTGTTTTATTTTATTTATTTATTTTTTACCTGAATTTGCTTTAAAAATAAGAAACTAAATGCTACATTTACTGAAAAATAAAATCTACGAAAACAAAGCAATCACAAAAATTAGTTTTTTTCGTCATTTTTATGATTCGTTCACTTTTCACAGAATAACTTCAAAAATATTTTTTTCCACGATTTAGTTTTTTAATAAAAAAAAAAATTATGAATTTTTTTTAACGATATTATCGTTGGAATAAAATTCATAAACAAACAGAACTGTTGAAATATTTTATGAAAAACAGAATAAAAGGAATTTTTAGCATAAAAAGAAAAACGGAAATTGTTCATGTGACCACTTTGCCAAAAGTTGTACTGAAGTCAACCTGATTTTCGAAAAATTTATTGCCTTTTTGTTTTTTTAATGATTTTTATTTGTTACCATTATTTTTTCTGTATTTCACGAAAAAATTAATATGTGTAAAATAAATTATAATACAATATTATACCATTAAAAATGTCTAAAAAAATATCAAAATTAAATTTTAAAATTTATAACTTAAATTGCCATCTTCCCTTTTTTTTTATCGTCCAAGAACAAAGTGCCTTTTAAATTCAAGTGTCTTGGAATACAATACACTGATATTGAGTTTAATTATTTTGCTGTCAGTCACAACAAATCATTTAAGGTCAGCAGAGAGAAAATCTTGTTTTCTGACATAAAAGCAAAAAAAAATTTTTTTTTTAATTTAATTAAATAAAATTATTGTTTTCATTCTGTTTTTTAGTTTATGTTTAGTTTATAATTGTTTTATTTAATATCTTTCATAGTTGCTAAAAAAAATAAAACTATATTTACAGTGCGTGAATTGAAATCTCAGTCCATTGACCAACTATTCTTCATAGATTTATTTTAAAATAAATTAGTTTGTTTTTTTTTGGATTTTTTCTTAACACTTCACCTGCCCGAAATTTTGTCAAGTGTCGTTACACGTTCATCAACTGATAATTTCTCTCCTTGCTTTTCTACTTTGTGTGGCGTTTTTTAAACTTGCGCATAATTACAATATGTACCGTTAAATAACATAAAAATGGCTATTTTAAATGGCTCAGAGTTAAGTTTTTTTTATTTTTAAGTTAACCGTCACTCTACTAGTGAACCACTTCAAATCCAAGGCCAGGGTTATTCCTTCCATATGGCTATTCTTATAGTTTCATTGGAAAATAAATCCCCAAAGAACGTGTCAGCAAAATTTGGATAAACTTTCTTCAACATCTAGTTATTGAAAATACGTTTTTTTTTTTTGTTTTTTTTGCACATGCACACTTTTTCATAAAAATATGTGACACATGTATACACACACATACACACTAATTAAATGTATGTACTACCAGAATACACACACATATATGTGTGTGTGTATGTATGATGTGTGCTACATGTTTGGATGAAGGAATGCCTGCTGGTGGTGGGGGGATAGTGTTGAGCAAACTTGAAAGAACAATATTTTCAAAATGAATTCATCTTTGAATGCCTCATCATTGTCAATAACAATCTTTCTCACAAATGTGTAATTTCAATTTCAGGTTCATGGATGCCAACACACACAAAAAAAATTAAAAATTTCCTGGCTTCCAGAAAGTCAACATTTGAAGATGAAAAATATCCAGGCTAAAACTCTAATGTCCGGTACATCAACAGCAATAATACATAATCCGAGAGAAAAGATTTTCATTTCCATCTTTACACAAATAGAGTGAAAAAGAGCTTTTGTGTGTTTGTTTTTTTAAATTATATATATATATATAAAATTTCATTTTCACTAACACACTAAGAAATATGTCATGAAAAGTAAAGTTGTTTATTGGCTGAAAATTCTGGACAAAAAACAATAAAAAATAAAGAAAACCAATCCGCCATTTCACTGGACCCACCACTGGTTTAAGAAAAGATAATCCATTTAAAACACAGAAGATAACAGTGTTCTGCATGCACTATATGAGCTGGAAGCAACTAATGTAACATCATGAAAAAAAAAATTATATTAACAACTAAAATAATTGCACTTTCATATAAGTTGTAAACAATTTTCGACACCAATGTTAGATTCCCAACACATTCATTTATAAGATGAACATATTTTTTTCTATGAAATATTAAGTTCTGAAATTACTTCTCCTATTGACATTATATATATATATATATGAAGATTTCATAAAAGCATGAATCCTATGTCCAGACTGTCTATATCTACACTCTGTCTCCAATACTGAGCAGACTTCTATAAATATAACAAACGGTATGATTATAGCGTAGCAGTACCCAAAGCAAAAAATAGGATTGATGTGTCAAGTTCAAATTCCGTCTGAGGCCATTTTGTTCACTTTTCATACAAAATACCTTTAGAAATCCTTCTCACGTCAGTTAGGGTTTAATAACAAGTCAGGCTGGGCTTTCTAGCTTTGTTTTTCAAAAAGAGAAACTTTGAATTCAAAACGGGTTTGGTGTGAGACTAGTGACTCCACCCTGTAAAAACTTACTTGCTACAGAAACCATAGCAACACCAGGCATAGTGAGTTAAATTTACAGGGTTAGCGCACACAGATGCACACACTTCCTTCCAACCATTTCTATTATGTATAGCTCTACCCAGTTCTTCTTTCTTGATTCTGCTGTCATCTACAACTTGATTGATAAGAGGTCCTTACTGATCTACCTCTTAATCTTTACTCATAATTTGGATCCCAAAGTTTTAAGCTGAGGCACAACTTCTTTTTCCCCTTCTGTTGAATAAGCTGACATTTTTAGTGGAATTGACAAAATTCCCAATAACAACAATAATAAAAATAAGAACAGAGTAAAATAATACAAGAAAGGAATGATGTAAGGCAATGCAAAGCAACTATAAGACAACTGCAAAATGAAACAATTATAAGATAATAAAAAGAAACAGTGTTCATATGTGAACAAGAGTGGTTATAGCTTTCTGACTTCAAGGCAAGAAAGAAAAAATGTGTGGGTAAAACCAAGAATTGTCCATTTTCATTGACAAAGAATATATCCCAGTATGCATCTGTAAGATTTGTCTCTAAATTTGGGGAGTGAGTATTTTTATCATTCATTCCTTAAATTGAAACCAACATCTTCTTTTAGTAATGGTCACAAAACTCCACTCACCTTTCATAAATTGTGTCCATAATCTTTGGTAGGTTCCCATATATAATTCTTCATTGGACATATATTGTTTCTGGGTAAAATTTAGTGCTGCTCTCAGTCAAGTATACATACTACATTTTTTTTTTTTTTTTTTTGCCAGTGATTTTGTTAATATTCATCTGCTTGAACCAAACAAGATATAGACATCAATTTATTTATATATATATATATATATATATATATATATATATATATATATATACCCCTGACTAGTGGACAGAGCAATTGATGGAGATTTTGTCTATGAAACTCTAGAGTCGGGATGCTGAAGTTAACATCAATCAGCTAAGTGACAAATTTTATATTTGTATTAATATATATTATGACTTTTAAAAACTTGCACTTTAGTTATAATTGGGCATTAAAATGTACTCTACACAGTTCTTATACTCAGTAGAAAATAATTTCAACCCAATTGGTCAGACTTTACACCTAAACGAAGACAGTCATGACCAAAGGTCAAGTGAAGAACTTCAGGGCTCTGAGACAAAACAAAGTGAAGAGCCAAGGATTCCGCCAGAAAATGAGAAGACCTCAGACAACAAATGTGAACATCAGAATGGATTGAAAAATCAATCGACCTATTCTAATGGAAAGCCTTACAAATGTGAAGTGTGTCGAAAAGGGTTCATCCAGCGAGCCAACTTGCTCAACCATGAGCGCGGCGAAGGAGCAGCCAAGCATTTCTTCTGCATGTTCTGCAACAAGGCATTCTCACAGCAGATCTTTCTCAAAAACCATGAGCTCACTCATACCGGAGTGAAACCGTTCACCTGCTCAGTGTGCAGGAAGGCATTCACTTTGAAAATCAACCTGCAGAACCATGAGCGCACGCATTCTGGGGAGAAACCTTTCAGATGCCCGATTTGCTCAAAAGCTTTCAGCCAGCAAGGCAACTTGAAGACACACATGCGCGTCCACACTGGTGAGAAACCCTACAATTGTCAGAGTTGTGAAAAGACCTTCTCACAACGAACCAACCTAAATAATCATATGCGTATACATACAGGAGATCTTTTCAAGTGCTCATATTGCAGCAAGGCTTTTACACTGAAAATCAGCCTGATTAAACACGTCCGTATCCACACGGGAGAACGTCCATTCCAATGTAGCTACTGCAGCCGCAGGTTCTGCCAGCAAACTGAATGGCAAAATCATGAAAGAACACACACAGGACAAAAACCCTTCAAGTGTACAGTGTGTCCAAAGGCCTTCAGCCAGCAAGGTAACCTGCATACACATATGCGTATCCACACAGGAGAGAAACCTTATAGCTGTGGCATCTGTCAACAGGCATTCTCCCAGAAGACAAATTTAGATAACCACTTGCGAATTCACACTGGGAACCTCTTTAATTGTTCTTATTGTTCAAAGACATTCACACTAAAAGTTAGTCTTCAGAATCACGAACGTGTTCACACAGGTGAGAAGCCCTTCAAGTGTTCATACTGTCCAAAAGAATTTGGACAACGAACAGAATGGAAGAATCATGAACGTATTCACACAGGTGAAAAGCCATTCATCTGTCCTGTGTGTGAGAAAGTTTTTAGCCAACAAGGAAACCTAAAAATGCACATGCGAATACACACTGGAGAAAAACCCTTTGACTGTGATGTGTGTGGCAAGTCCTTTGCTCAGAAAAACAATTTGGACAACCACCAACGCATTCACACAGGAGACCTCTTCAAGTGTTCTTTTTGTGACAAGGCTTTTGCACTGCAGATTACGCTCCAAAACCATGAACGTATACACACTGGGGAAAAGCCATTTGAATGCAACTCCTGTGGTAAATCATTTCGGCAAAGAACAACCTTAAATAATCACATCAGGACCCACACCATAGCTGCAATGTCCTCATCATCACCTTCATCATTATGCAATAAGAATAGAGCTGATGCAGAAATAAATCCTGTCAGCTCGGCCTCACCTGTTAATTTGAATTCATTGTATGCAGCAAACTCTACCATTTTAATGCCACCAACTAATCATGCAAAACTTTCAATCATTCAAGATCATCCATGCAAAACTTTCAATCATTCGAGATCATCCAATCAAAATCTTTTACCACCAGAGAAAGAGAATCAACAAACCAAAGAGAAGGAAATCAGAAGCGATCCACAGCAGAAAGAAACCGATGAAGCTAAAAACCTTCCTTCTGCTAAATTCACTTCCAACGAGCATTTAAAAGAGGCACCCCAAGCCCACTCTAACCCAGAATTCTCAACTCTGGCATCACCAACAAGCTCAGCTCTCAGATTTCAGTCCCCAAGTCATTATTTGACAACAGTGCCTCAAAGTTGGGACACAAATTTTTTTTGGCCTCCAGGTTATCCTATCCCCACAATTCTTAGTAGCAATGGCTGGGCTGGTATTCCAAACATGTACCCCTGTGTAGTGAAACAAGGAAAACAAAATCCATAGACTGTGGTCATCAAAACAAAAGAATATTTGTTATTAGATGTTTACATAATCTATGCTATCACGGGTAGGATTTCTTAAACAAATGCATCAAAACATTCACTCATATACATCTCTTTTCTGTTATGAGTAAATACCGTTTTTATTGTAACAGTTGCTGTTTGTAACCATTCAGCATAAAACTATAAATTTGCCTTTACAGTCAAAAAGTAATGCCTGTCTAATTTAATTTGAAAAGTATTAGTCATAATTCTTAGTTTGTTTTTTATAATCTATAAACCATAAAGTGTTTAGAAGCTCAGAAGAAAAACAATTGAGAAGTCACATTCTTTTTTCTTACCTATAATACTATTTCAAAATGACTGCCTGTTTGGACACAGCAAAGAGCTGTCATAGAATTTCTGTTTTTAAAATGAAAAAATACTGCATGCATTCACATGAGGTTAGTGAATATTTATGGAAAGGCTTCACTTGATGTAAGCACAGTAAGGAGATGAGTTAATGGCAATTCTACAAGATTCATAAAACAAAATTTACTGAGAGGTCTCCTCCCCCTGTACCAGTCCAGTACCAAAGATTTGGGAAAAATGAGTTTGCAGAATGCTGAAAGATTCTATCCTACAGTCCTGACCTGTTAGCTTTCATCTGTTTAGGCTCATGAAGGAGCAATTCTCTAATGATATTGACATGAAAGAGACAATATGCACATGGTTAAGAAAACGGCCATTCTACGTAATTGGCGTACATGTCTTCATTCAAAGTTAGTCTCCTTCCTTCTCAATTGTGGTATTCTGTGTTGAGACCTAAATTTGAACTCTTGAGACTATTGTGTCCATTTTAGTATGATTTGTATACTTCTACTATTAAACTTATTATAATTAAAGAATAACAGGCATTACATTTTAACCGATGCTTGTATTATTGACATCCTGATAAGAAAAATATTTGCGTGCTTCAAAGTAATTTCACAGAACCGCATTTGCCAAAAAAATATATTTTCCTGTTTTTTGTGGTGTCATTTTTCATTGGAAACTGAGCAGAAGCAACAGGGAATCTTTTTTTGTTTTTTTAATCATTTCACCTCCTATAAGGCAATAAAGCCACTAAGCTGCACTGGGGAGGTTACTGAGTGTGAGAGAATGAGAAAAAGTAAACATTAACAGGCGATATCAATAACAGAATAGGAATTAAGATAGGAGATAATGATTGACACTGCATTTAGAGTTTTGAAGATCATAATTGACTGGAAAGCAAGAAGCCGGAAGAGAGTTCCACAAGCAAGAAGTGTGAGAGAAGAAACTGTTAACATAGAACTTACGGTTACATCTAGCCATTTCAACTGTTCAAATGATGAAACCTTGCTGCCAGTCTAGAACTGCACTTAAATTCATAAAGTCTAGCTACCATAGATCTTCAAAACAATTACCATGAAACTCTTTATAGAAAAGTCACAGGAAAGCTATGTTACGGCAGTAGGAAAGTGACTGAAGATGAGATGCCAGGTCAGAACCAATAAAATTACAGATTCTTCTTTGTATTTTATCTAGAATCTTTAAATAAATAGCAGAAGCACCAGAACAGATGTGGCAACAATATTCAATGCCTGGACAAATGGTAGACATATAAATGGTGTCAAATAGGTTCTGGCAATAAAAATTGTCTCGTATGACACAGGGAACCAACTTTTCTAGCAGCAGTCCTGGCAATTGATTCAATATAATCTTTCCACTTTGGAAAACTTTGTCTATTTTGGTTCTCTTTTATGCTCATGATTGCCACTATATAAAATCGTTTTTAATACTCCTGACCAATATCACTGAAAATAAACTTGATACGAATGATAATAACAGATTCTTAATTACCAACAAAGAATATAAGACAGACATTTTTCGTTTTACTTTTATACCAATGGAAACTTACCATTTTGTCATCAGTACTAAGGTATTGTTTTACTATTATTATATCGAGCTTTAATACAATTTTCTGATTAATTAATTTACCGAATCCAAATCGAGATCTCTTATCTAACGTAAACAGGTACATCAGCTAATACGTATGTATGTATAATTTTTATGTCCTTTTTTTATGTATGTGTTATAGACAAGCGTATGGTTGCAAGAAAGAAATAGATTTACGTGATTTATTTCAATAGGAACGTGTGGGTTTGGGACAGCTACCTTGTGGTATAGTTCATAAGCTGGCTGCCGATCTGGGTTGATCTCTCATAGTAGTTCTCACTGGTTGGCATGGCGCTCCTCCTGCTGACTGCCCAGACTGACCGTGACAGATCTCTTCCCTGGCCTCCTGTTGACTGCCCTTATACTTCCCCATGTGACCCCTTTTATGACTTTTTTTATGGCTTAACAGGCTCGAAAAATGATGCAAATACAATTAGGAGGGAAGCATTTTTATTGGTCGAGAAATAGGAACACTTTAAAATATTATTTTATTTTTCGACCGGAACTCGTGCGTTGGGCCTATGCGTAAATGATGATAATGGTCATTTTGTGATGGGGCCTTGTCCCGTTCACATCCGGCTCTCGCTCTTGAGTATGTTAGTTTATTTGCCTGCAAATCAGCTGAGATATGTCTTATTTTATTTTATAACATATATAAGAGTGGTCTATTTTAAATACTTTAAAAAGTGGTCTATTTTAAATACTTTAAATGTCAATATTTTAAATATATACAACATATATAAGACAAAGTGGAAAAGTTTTCATATAAAGTGTCTTATGCTTTAGGACTTCATCAGAATAGGTTTGTTTATGTTGATGCAACTACACATATGCACCAACAAGAATCGCTGAGAATTTTAAATTTAGAAAATTATTTATTTATTTTTTTTAAATTTAGAATTCCCGGTGTCTCTCATTCATGTGTAATCACATCAATGTAAACAAACCTAGTCTGATGAACTTCTAAGGGAGGAAACACATCACACAATACAAAATGAATTTATATTTATTCATTATTTTATTTATTAAACAGTATATTTATTTAGTCTTGTCTACCAGCCTGAGTAATCGAGAAATCTTATTAAAGAAAACTATGCTCTCTCTGGCTGGATTTGAAACTGCATCCCTCTGGTTAGAGGGAAAGTGTTGTTAGTTCTTTGTGGCTGAGCCAGTATAAGCACATCAGATCTAATGATGGTTCTCCCTGGCCAGAGGGATACAGGTTCAAATCCTGCTGGAGAGCACACATTTTTCTTTAACAAGATTTCAGGGATATTCAAAAATTCATTACTTTTTATATATATACATACATATATATATATATATATATATATATATATATATATATATATATATATATATATATTGCATATATTTTGGAAGAATGCTTTCATTAACTCATGTCTCATTGAATAATTTAGACATGTTTCGTCTACTTCTTTTCAGTAGGATCTTTTCATATTCAAAGACAAGCCTCTTAGTATCCTTATTAATGGAGGAGAGAAAATTACCATGTTAATATATATTCATTTGTTTTAGAAAAAACAACACCCTGATGATGACATTGTGTTAATGTCGAAAGTACACGGAATAAATGAATATGTATCAACATGGTAATTTTCTCTCTTCCATTAATAAGGATACTAAGAAGCTTGTCCATAAATATGAGAGGATCCTATTGAAAATAAGTAGACAAAGCTTGTCTAAATTATTCAATGAGACATGTCTTATATATTTGTCTGTGGTGGGGATTTAATGATAAAATGGAAAAAAAATTCTATGTAACACATTTCAACCTTCAAAAGAACTTCTTAAGACTAAATAATGTTTTGTTGATGGAATCATGCTACTACTTAAATTGACTGACCTGCTTATGAAAAATAGGGAGTATTATGTGGGTCAAGTTGGGAGGCATAATTTGTTGTAGATTAGCTTTCATTAGACCTTCCTTAAGCCACATTTATTAGAATAAATAATAGTGACTTGTTTTTTTTATCATTTTAAGTTTTTTCATTGTAAAGACACTGTCAAACTGATCCTTAAAGAGTTATTTGTACTTTGTTCTTATTTACAAATGTCAAGTTTGAAACCGCTTAGGTTATTGATAACTGCATACTACTAATGCTGTCCTTTTTCTCAATTTTAGTCAATTAGGTTAATCCCATTTACTCATCTGTTTTATTCAAGTTGTCTGCTGGGTTAGTCACTGTTGGACACTAGGCTGAGTAAACACTAGTCAAACCAAATTTTAAGTTCCTGCAATGAAAACAGAAAGGTTCTCACTTTGTGTTCAAAGAGTTGAGATTTTGGGAATATTTCTATAATATATATATATATATATATATATATATATATATATATAATAAAAGGCTTAAACACTAATATTAATATTAGTGTTTAAGCCTTTTATTATATCCTTACTCTGTCCTGGACATTGAGTTCTACCTGGATTCTTCCTCTTGGAATTTTTATTCAAAAAATATACATGTATGGGTATTTATATATTTTGCATATGTATGTATATTTACCACAAATATTATCTATCTATCTATCTATATATATCTATCTATCTATCTATCTATATATATATATATATATATATATATATATAGCTGCCATATTCATATATTGAGTTGTTTGAAAAGGAATGTTGCATTTTCAAGAAGCAGATAAAAATGGAGGCAAATATAATGAAGTTAAATTTTATCAACCACTTACAAATGTCAATTGAGATATTGTACAAGAAATTTCTTTGACCTCTTTTTTCCTTTTTTATTCTGTCAGTGAATCAGACAGGGAGTTAAAACAGTTTAAAGATGGTGATAAAAGCAATGGAAATAATTATGATTATTTACATTGGAATTTATGAGATGAAGAATTATTACTGCATATACTTGTGTATAAGCAGACTTCATAATTTAAAAAGACATTGCATTCTTTTTTAAAAAATGAACCATGTTTCTGTTAACATGGCATTTAATTTATGACTCTTAACTTGTTAGAATTGAAATAAATATAAAAAGAAATGATAAATTATGAATTAAAAGTACAATGTGTTTTTTTGTTTGTTTTTTGTTTTGTTTTTTTAAATAAAACAGAGGGTATATAAACAAAAACAAACTATCTTTTAATATCATAAAAGTTTTTCCCAATTTAGAAAAAAAGAAGTAACGTCTTCATTTTTTTTTCATATCCGCAGTTTTATTTTTAAAGAAATAAATAAATAAACACAATTATACTTTTATTACATAATTTATCAATGAGGAGTTATAAATACCGTATTAACAGAAACACAGAAAAAAAACCTGGCATCATACGGACATTAGATTCTGAGAAATGGATAAAAATATTAAGGATTGATGGATGTATGAATAATTTCACCGTTGACTAATATATATATATATAATATCTTTAAGGGGTTAATGTGCATTGTAATATTGTATTCCTTCTGGAGAGGGGCAGCAAACTTGAGGGCCACTCTGGGCAGGAAAAACACTAGCTACACCACTGGACCAGTTAAGAGGTATTTCATATCAGTTTATACTAAGTATGGAAAGTGGAATGAGAACAACTTACCCTTGTAAAAAGGTTCAGTTCAAAATTTTAAAAATGTTGCCAAGTATAACAATAGACACCTGAAGACAGCTGGTGGCTAAAATAAAAAAAAAAAAAGTTGAGTATATCAAGCAAAATAAGCTTACAGGTCCAAATAATAAGGCATATAATAATGAAAGTTATGATTGTCTTGGAGCGGCTGATGAGATATTTTACCTATATGATGCTATGCAAAAAATCTCCCAATCTCCGATGGCTGGTGGCATAATGAAATTTTTCCATTCTCGACCAATGGAGTTCTTTGATGAAAAGAAAGCTGCGACACCTGAATTGACACCTTTGTTGTTTTTCTTGGACAAAGAATTTGTTGTAGTGATTGAAATGAATGATAATCTGCAGTTAATTGTTTTAATAAGTATGCAGAACAAGGTAAGAGTTTTCAGTGAGCATGAAAAATGAGGTAAGATTTTCATTGAACATTGAAAATGAGGTAAAACTTTCCCACCCTATTAACTTCACTTTCTTCAAGGGATTTTTTTTTTTTTGAGTGAAGTTAAACATTACTGAAATCTATGAATGATGCACAGCTTGATCGAATAGGTTTTAAACTAAATCTATGTCTTTTTTTTTTTTTTTTTTTAATCATCTCACATCACCCCATACAAAGCAGTAAAGACACAAGGGGTTATTGAGTGTAAAAGAATAAGTAAAAAGAAAATAGAAGAAGAGTAATCAAGAAAACAGTAGTTAACAATTGACAATGCATTTAAATTTTTGAAGATCAAAGTTGGCTGGAAATCATGGAGCCAAATAAGAGTTCCAGAAGTGAGAAAAGAAACTGTTAGCATAGAACTTATGCCTACATCGAACCAATTCAATGTCTCATTTTTTTACAAATTCAACTTTAATTTCGCAGTAGCTGATTCCAAATTCACCCATTTTTAAATACCTTCTAGACAGCCTAATATAATTCAAAAAAAATTATATCGAAAACTCAACTTAATCAGAAGGCACACAAGTTACCTTTATTATTGGAGTAAGTGAATAAGATCCGTATTAAGGGATATCAATGGAGTTGTCACTAATACAAACATGATGAAGTCAGAAGCAGTGATGTAGAAGTTATCTGTCGAAACTTCATTTGATGGGTTTGATACATTACATGCAATAATCACTTGTCATTTTAGTGACTCTCAAAATAAATTAACTGTAGAGACAGTTGGTAACAAGTGTAAAACATTTTATTGTGATATAAATGTAAATCATATATACAACACTAAAAAAAAAATTTGTAATGTGAAATTCTAATTAATTTTTAATAGTAATAGCTAAATTGTCATTCATTGCACTATCATGAATGGTAATGGTAATAGTTGTTTCCTTATAAGGAAAAATCAAACATTCATTGACTGATCAGTCAGTCTTACTTTCTGTTATGGTCCGATTCCTTGTACCACGGGGATAGTCAATAGAATCAATAAAGAAGAACTCGAATACGGATATGGAATAACACAGATATATTACAAACAGGAATATATACAGAGAGGTAGAAAAGTGTTAGTACGAACAATCAGGTTTAGTAGTAATTGTCTGAATGCGACTCTGTTTTGGACTGCCTCTGACTCAACTGACTGACTCACTCGCTCTGACTGACTGACTGACAGACTCCTGACGGACCTCACTCCAGACTTCAGACTAAACGGTATTTAGTCACCCCCCATGAGGGCATCATGTGGCACAAGGCCAGTTTGATGTGGGATCTCCGAGCCTGTGGCCTCGGCCAAAAATATGCCCTTTGAACCAGTATGAACGGGTTCAGGGTCGATTTACCTCCCCGAAGGAGACTCCGCCCTTCGGCGTAGCCTCGTTCGGGTTCCTCCCCACCCGAAGGCAGAGAGTTCAACCGATCAGCCGGTCGCCCGACTTCAGACTGAATGGTATTTAGTCACCCACCCCACAAGGGCATCATGTGGCACAAGGTCAGTTTAACGTGGGATCTCCGAGCCTGTGGGCTCGGCCAAAAATATGCCCTTTGAACCCATATACACGGGTTCGGGGTCGATTTACCTCCCCGAAGGAGACTCCGCTCTTCGGCATAGCCTTGTTTGGGTTCCTCCCCGCCCAAAGACAGAGAGTTCAACCGATCAGCCGGTCGCCCGACTTCAGACTGAACTCTCTACTTCCTCTTGAGGCACAGTATTTATTACGTATGGAATAGTACATTATGTTATTATGGGTAAGGTCCCATAACACTTTCAGTTGAAATTTATGAAATCTTTCTATTAAAACAATTTTTCAGGAAAATAGGTTTCTCGTGTTCATGTAGCTGCTATCGTTCTTTCCAGTTTTGATGGGAGCTTCCATGCTAACTTTTTGTTTGACGTAGAGTGGAATGTTAATATCTTGATTATGTAACTCTTAAAGTTACCTGTACTATCCATTTTAGTTGTTGTTACTGTTGAATATCTTCAGTGGATGTTTTTTTTGTTATTTGGTACAATTCTTTGTTTGTGTTCTGTAGCACCAGTCCACAACGTTTGAAGAATGATAGTCCTCACTAACTGACTTCATTTGCTGGAAGCAATTTTCAACCATCAACCTGAGAGTTTAGATATTTCTGAACTATTTCCACACCATGCCTAACATCCATATGAAAGTCTAAATCTGACAAGGCTATTTAAGAACATGACTTGAGTTTTTAAGTTGATGTTTTGGTCAAAGCTAGTTTTTAAAATTTTATATCAGAAGTAATTCCAAAAATGTGCATATCAATATTTAAGTAAAAAGCTAATGAAATTTTAGGAATGTTAACAAAATCCAACAACAAAAATGTTATTACATTTGTTCATTACTTAAGAAACATTTATTGAGACAAGTGTTATCATTGTATTGTGTTTTTTTTTGTTTTTGTTTTTTTAATCAGAGCTTTTCAGTTGCTGCACATTCTCAATTTTCCTAGAATCATTCCTGATTTTAAAATTTCTCCATAGATTACAGCTTTTTAAAGTTTGACTTTTAGGGGGCAACTTGTCTTGCCATTGTACTCCCTGTCAAAAATACATGGAATGTCATACACACCATTTTGTATATACTGCAAATCCTCTAGACTTAGTCTACCCTGCCCCTCAGATATTAGTAAGATTGTCTGATCAAATGCAGAGATAGAATTTTATAGAATGATGACGTCAAAATAATAGACAGAGATCAGGTTTGAAGAATAAGACTGTAAAAGGAAGCAGCAGGCATACTCTGCTTAGATCATAGGATCAGTAGACTATTCATGTCAATAACATATGAGAGCCACTGATCCAAAAAGAAATTCTTTTTCTTAATCCTTTCAGAACATAGGCTCTTTACGGATTTCTTTTTTATTTTATTATCTGTGAATTTCCTCATCTTTCTTGGTTTACCATTGACTTCTCCACACTTTTGAATTTAGATTTGTCATGGGAACATGGCCACGTGTTTAGTACGTTCACATACCGACCATGAGACCTAGGTTCAAATCTCACTATGGACAATTTGTTAAGGAGGTGATTTTGTGGTAATATCAGCCAGGGGAGACAATCCCAGCATGTGATGCCATTGAGAAGTATTTGAAACACCACACCATGGTTTGATCCAAGCTTTGTGAGTGAAATTGGATAGACAAAACTGTACAGGAGCTGTCAAACTGTACAGAAATCACAAATCATTGTAACCTAGTGTTTGAGTGCATTGGCCTTATTCAATTACTGATCGC
>CAHIKZ030004539.1:1960000-2092500 GCA_903632075.3 Acanthosepion pharaonis
TACAACAGGTGATATGTTGACAATTGATTAATAATGCCTGCCAAGGGCATTATCCATGGAACCAAGGTGAAGAGAGTTGGATAAAATTTGAAATAACAATTTGGTTTAATTATGGAGTGTTTCTAACGTGAGCCAAAAGACAAGAGCAGGCCATGTGGGTTGTATCTGATTTTGAATGACGAAGAAATATAAAACTGACTTGGAGAGTTTTTCTGCAGAAGCTACAGGTTTGAAAATAATAATTTCTTGACTTAATTTTTATAATAGACTAGCAGCATTGACTGTGCTTGATTCAAAAATTGTATGACTCATACAGCAATCGCTATCACTTGACTTTAAAGGAGTGCCCTTTGCCATGCTGATGTTGCTACATGCCTTATTTCTTGCTTATCTCACACTACAAATTTTTTCTAAGCTCTATACTAAACATTAAATCTGTTACAAAAAAAGAACTAAACAAATGAACACAAAACGATCAGCTTTAAAAGGTCTCGTAATTGGAAAACTGAATGAAAAAATAATGTTAACAACAAATACTTTTTCACACCCAACCCAGTTCTATGGAATCAGAATCAACGTTGAGTTTAAGCAAGTTTAATGAGCCAATTGGAGTAAAGTGCCATGCAGATTTAAATTTTTTCCCACTTGTGACGAATGCAGCTATCGATTTTTTTGCATGCTAGTTAACATTCGTGTCAGTCAGCTGTTGGCTCTCATGCTGGCCAATAGAATCTTCCTGCCTATTCGTGGCAGCCAGCTATTGGCTCTCACTCTGGCCAGTAGAAAATGGCCGCAAGCTACATGAAAACCTGCCGTAGAAGCATGAAAAATCGATTATTTCCACTATTGATGGAAGTTGGGAAATGCAAAGTCAGTCTTGGCCTTCCCACTAACTTGGAGCATGCGCATGTAAATTTTGGTGCAAATCCGTTGAAAATTGTGACCGTGCATTTGTTACACACACACACACACATCCTGCCTTTTATAGATAGAGATACACATGGCAGTATTTTGACATTTTGATGAATGACTGTTGCCATGATGCTTGCCGTGAAGCCAGAGATTGATAGAATCAGATAAGAATTAAAAACAAAACATATTGTAAAGATAAAGGTTTTCCCTTGGAAAAGGCCATCTGTTTTTTGTTCAACTCTGAGATCAGGAAAACCCAACACTGGTGGCAAGGTAACAATTCTTTTTAGCTAATGAACTTGGAATTAGTCTTTGCTGGGTGGTCGTGGTGATAGATACAGGTGAGAAACCAAGGAAGGTGGAGAAACTGTCCACGCCCACTAAAGAGGTGCAGAAAAGAGACCAAGGAAGGAGGAGGAGCTGCCCACCTAGGTGTATTAGTGGGAGATGCTAAGAGAAGGAAGAAGTTTTGGGGCAGATTAAGGCTTACAATGGTCACCAAGAAAAGGAGGAGACTTCCAAATTAGGAAGTAATTAATTCTCAGAACCCAGGCAATAGAGAAGGGGTTCTTTTTGACAGGTAGAGAAAATGCTAGACACCTACCCACCTTGTAACCCCACACCAATAAATATGAATGCCTCAAGAGAGTTCCAGAGAGATCGTCCCAAGAGTTTGTTCCAGCCACTAGGCATGAAACAATGCACATGACTATCTGCCAACACGAACCCCCGCCTTAAGCATAACTTACAAAGTCAACTAAATGAACTTTACCACATCCGCAAAACAAATCTTGCCAACTTAACAAGTGCCACATCTGATTTAGGAAACGGATTAGGTTGACAAATGCCTGCATGTTAACACCTAGACCCTAACAACAATTAACCAACTATTGTATGTAGTACTTGATATAAAAATAGTCTATATATTTTTATATTATTTGAGTATTATTTTTCTTCTGCTTTCCTGTGCCTCTTCACCCTGCTAGCACTAGCCCAATACAAAGATACCTACAAGAAGTTGATCTTGGTCTCCTTATGACCAAACTAAATGACAACATGGGATAAGGCAGGTCTGGGATCGAAGAAATCACTCCATCGACCAACCACAGTATTGGACGTCCAATACGACCAGGAAGTGTATAATGCGAAAATTGATTGCCATGGACCAGGATTGACCCTGAAGATGTTACAAAATAATATGCTATATTTATAATGTAGCATATTATTTAACTTAATAGTTAAATATATTATAATATAGTTAATAATAATATATTATAATTATAACTTTTTTTTAATCGGGTTCACTCCAAGCAAAGCAGTAAAACCACTAAGACACAATGGGTTACTGGGTGCGGAATAATTAGAAAACAGAAACATTACTAAGGAACAAGAACAAAAGAAAAGTAATCAGAGGGGCAAGAGATAGCAACTGACATTGCATTTAAATTTTTGACAAAAATTTGGCTGGAAAGCATGGGGTTAGAAGAGAGTTATAATTTGTAATTATAGCTGGTAGATTGACTTTTATGGTTTAAAGCTAGAGAATATTTTTTAGATTGTAAATTTTTTTGTTTTTTTGAGATAATAATGGTTTAGTGATGCAAGTGTTACTAATTAACTCATAGTTAGGGGAGAAGAGGTGGATTTCTATCTTTCCCAAGGGTATTTGAGCTTAAGGAAATATAACTAACCCAATGGGAATTGAAACTCAGCTCTCTGATTAAAAATTCCAAGCCATTATCCATTATGACACCCACACATCCAAGCTTACAGTAACTGGTATTCCCAAGCAGTCACTCATCTAGGTATTGACCCGGTTTGGCTTTGCTTAGTTTCAGTGATCATAGCAGAATAATTGGTGTCTCAACATGATGTGGCCATGAGTTGACATTATAGTTGATATTTAACTTATAGTTAAATATTATTTATTATTATAATTAAGAAACATTTATCAATCTAACATGTTTCACTTTTATTGAAGCTTCATCAAAAACATGTTAGATTGATAAACATTTCCTATTTGTTCTTTATCTTATCATTAAGTTTAATTCTGATCAATAATTTACTTTAGTTTTAATCCTTTCAAGTCTGCAAATTAATTTCTTGGTGGCTTTAAAAAATTGATTAAGAAAAATTCCAAAATTTTCTTTCAAATAATTTTTTGAAAGAAAGTTTTGAAATTTTTATATATATATATATATATATATATATATATATATATATTTCCACTGTGAAAGATTTTTCTTTTATATGCAGTGTCTCTTTAAGACAAAGGCAATCATGTCTCTCCACAATTTCCTCACCTTTGTAACTCTTAGCAGTATTTGTCTTTCTACTATTTCCCCCACTGCCTGCAATCCTATCTATTTACACAAGCTTGTAGGCTACTTGCTTTTTTTACTCTGTTGCCTCTTTTATCTTCAATATGTCTTGTGAGTCTCAAGTTTTCCAAACCCTCTTTTCTCATTATGTGTCCCAGAAATTTCAATTGGCTCTTTCTGATTCTAAGTATAAGCGTCCTTTTTATTTCACATTTTTCTTAAAACTTCCTCATTACTAACATATTCCATCCATGGTATCCTCAACATGTAGAATTACATTTCTTGTTGCCTTGAATCTCCTCTTGATGTGTGAGGAAATTGTCCAGCATTCACTGCCATAGAGGAGGAACAGATATTATATAGTAGTTCATGGGATTTATGCGATATTTTTTCTTTGTCAAAGGATACTTATATAACTGTGCAAACTGAAACTAAATTAAAGAATGTATATCATCATCCAAGACAAATATCTTCAATGTCATGCTCCTAAATGATTGCCTATATCTTAAAAGATATAGGCAATCATGGCTCTCTATAGAAAAAAAGCTTTAATATCTGTGAATTTCCATGATTTATTGAGAAAGATAATAAATTAGTTTCTCATTGCTTTCATAATGGTTTTAAATTCAGGGTTATCCTTCTAGACTGGCTGCCAGTCAAGGCTAGAGAGCCCAGTCAACCTTGATATTTATCCAATACCTGGGAAGTAAACAGATAGATTAATGTCTTTTCCAATGGTATTAGTGTGAAAGTGAATGCAACAGATAGGCCAGAATTTAAAATTGTTTTGCTGATTCCAATTGTTGTGCTGTTAATTCCTCTAAGGAAATACTGTATATTCACACTGTATTAGTAAAGATCAGAATTTCAAATGTTGATTTTCACATAGTGAATGCTGGACAATTTCATCACGGATGAAGAGGAAAGTTAAAGCAAAGAAAATGTGGTTCTACAGGAGGATACTGAGAATACCATGAATGGAGCATGTAAGCAACTGATGTTCTGAGAAAATTGCAAACAAATGTCACTGATAATTAGAATCAGAAAGAGACAGTTGAAATTTCAAGGACAAATCATGAGGAAAGAGTGCTTGAAGATTTTGACACTCAGAGGAAGGACAGTGAGAAACAGAGAGTAACATAGCTAAGGTGCTTAGTGTAACTGGATATAGCTGAACAGTGAGTGGGAGGGATAGTAAAACGAAATATTGCTAAGAAAAGAACTAGAAAGGATGGGAAGCTGTGAAGAGTAATTGTCGCTCAGCCATATTATCTCATTCATTAACCATTACTCCACGACAAGGCATCTTTTTAAATAGAAAAGTTAACGCATTCTTTTTAAATGAACACTGGTTATTTCCCTTTGATTGTTTTACGTTAGAAAGAAGAAAAAAAAGAGGGGTAAAAATATTACATTGGGAATGATGGGGTAATAATTAAAATTGGAAAAGTTCAGGGCTTTTGACAAAATCTTAATGACGAGGAGTCTATTTAATATACTTTTTCAAATTATCAGGAATTGCCTGTAGGTTTTTAATAAAATATATTACTGAAATAATTATCTACCATCTTAAATTGAAGTTAAGCTTGTTTGCAATCCCTGAATTATATTATATATGCCCTTCGACAATATCAGACGAAATGTTCATGGACTTATACCAAATTTATGTACGTTACTCAAAAGTATTGGATTCTGATGTAAGGAGTTGTTTCCCCTGATCAAGATTATTATTTTTCAATTACAAGATTCAAGAGATCCCCACATTTATTTGTTATTTATAAAAAAATATTGAAGTTCCTTAAAAATGGGCGAAAAAAATTATAAGAAATATAATTCATGATTTCCATCTTGTGTCTTCAGTTAAACCAATCACTTTTAATACGCTAAAAATGACAACTATCATCCTTCTGTCGGTGTGTAAGGTTTTTTTAGGCAAATTCGCAAATATTTTAAGAAAATTCATAAAATGTTTTAAATAAAGACATAATTAAAAAAATTAAAAAAACAATTAAAAGTAATATTCCCCCCACTTTTTTTTTTTTTATTTAATTCTCGTTAAAACCATGTGTGAAGAAAATTTTTAAAATGCCAAATTTCCTCATGTTTGATTTAAAAAAAAAAAAAAAAAGGCAGTTAAACAAACAATATTTTTTAATCAAATTTATGTTGGTTTACATTTATATGGTTGTTCAGATTTGTTAGCATGGACTTCTTTTTGTGTGTGTGTGTGTGTACAAATACTGAAATAATAATAAAATCTATCTATTCCGACCCGAAGCAAAAAGAGTTCTCCCACCTGACAGCTAATCTAGTCTTTTTGAAATTACTTCCTCCGAAAAAAAACAAAACAATTGTTTAAAGTTGGTTATCTCCCTTGGCGTGTTTACAAGCGTTCTTCCTGAGACGATCTAAAAAAGCAACACGAAAGAAACATATCTCCCGCTTTTTTGTTCCATCAAATAATATTAAATTATTCATCCGTCATAAAATTATATAGCCGGGCGTTATTTGACATTTGTATTCTTATTCTGCACGTTTCCAACTAGCTGAGTGATCAAATTTAAACACATGACTAAAAAGGATTATTGTTGGTGAATCGTTGCTTTGGTAGACAAGGTAAAAATGTTTAAGTTCCATTTCTCTTCTTCTGTATCATTTAATGTTGAAATTGTTTATTTATACGACTTTTTTGTGCTTGATATGATTTTCGTATAAGTTATTGTTGCTATATTATTCTACTTTTGTTATGTGTTTGTAAGATTATTTAAGCGAGTCATTTTTCATCGTGTCTCGATTATTGAACAACTAGAAAGACTAACGCCAATTCTGACTTGATTACAATTACACACTAAATAAATAGCATGTCTACTTTATCATTATTCTATCAAATTTTCTCTTTTTTTTCATATTTGGTTACTGTTTTTAATTTAAAACGTAACTGAACAATAATTATATTTACACGGGAAAAAGATTTTCGCATCAAATGCAGTAAGATTTTCAAAAAAAGATCTTTAAATTTGGATGTTTTTTAAAAACTGCTACTTTTTATTTTATTTTAAAGACGATTAACTTTCTTTTTTTTTTTCTCTTTTTTTTAAGGAAGGAATTAAATGATTTACATATGAATTTTAAAATATAATACAAACGTCATTAATTAGAAAAAAATATTCATTTTTTTTATGAAAAAGTAATTTATTAAAACAAAAACTGTAGATTTGAACATTTTTTAACTAAACAAATCGAATTTTAAAGAATAACCTTGCTTCGAAGTTCACTTATAAAAATTTATTTATTTAAAAAAAAATAAATAAATACTCTTTTTTTTTTTTTTTTTTTTTTTTCTTTCTCTTAGTCGGCATTGGCCTATTTTTTCCATTCTTTTTTTACAAACGAATTATGTATAAGCAGTAGTAACTATCAAATAAACCGTTTATAAACGAAACCCAAACCATTACCAATATTAGAAATTTTTTCGTTCACTGACTATTTAAAAAAAAAATAACGTACCACAACAAAAAAAGGCAATCTTTTTGTAAATTGTCTTCAAAATTAGCATCTTGTTTTAATTTTTACACCTGCAAATGAATAAGAACACTCCTTTTCTTAAGCGTACCCTAGAAAATGCACAAAAGTGGAGTCTTTTCGAGGCTACGGATGCACAGTTGAATATAAAATAGAAAGTTGATGTATTTTTTATTTGGTCGGAGGTGATAAATGATTTTATACGTATGCATTATACAATGTATTCTTAAAAATTTCTCAAACTCTAGATCGTTGTTTTACTTGATCCCGAATTAAATGCCAGCATACACACGGCGCGGCACGGCAAGTTAGAACAGTAGAGAGACATAGACACTCATTAATAAACGAAAAAGATAAACTATTATTTATTTAAAAACCATATTGTTAATGTCTATTTAATAATTTTTTCTGTCACCAATTTCAAGTATTTCATCTGTGAATAATATTTTGCCTCTTAAATATACTTAGCATTTCAAGAATTTTGATTGACAGGCTTGCTGTTTTTATTAAATCAAAATGCCTTTTTCGAGCATTATTTGAAGCACTTATGTCCATCCGTAGAAAAATTGTAGTTCTCGCTTGATCGAGGAGTTTCCCCTTTATTGACGATTTTAAAATATTTTTCCAAAATTTCAAATCACCCCTGGGAATACCGGCGTTAAATTATAAATATTAGATATAATTTTTGTTTATTAATACTATTTTCCATATTCTCATTTGTAAATAATATTTTATTTATTTATAAAATTACTGTCCTTTTTGAAATTCACAAACCTAGTGTGTAAATTAAGTAAATTATAAAATTATAACTTACATAATTTTCTTCTTTTTTTTTTTTTTGTAAATGACTTTTTTCAAGTTAAAAATTATATTGGTCAAAATCAGTCGTCTAAAAAAATATTTTAAAATTTTGTTGTCTTATTCCGGTCCTTGTTGATTTTTTATTTTTTACATTGTTTTTTAAATTCAAACTTTTATTAAAAACTTTTAGTTTTATATCAGCTGTTTGTTTTTTTTTTTTGTTTTTTCGCTCTCATTTCGAATGTTAGTTTGTGGTTTTTAAAGTGGTTTGTTTTTTTTTGGAATGCATTTTGAAAAATATCCCATATAAATTAACCCTTTTTACAAGTAAAAACTAAAAAACATAACATTTTTAAAAACGTAACCTAATTTTATTTGATATAGAGAAAATGATGAAGTCTAACAGTAAATTCAGAAACTGTTTTAGTTTTATTTATTTTGCTGAATCGTTATTTCAATAAAAATAATATCCCTGTTGCAATCATTGAAAAATAAAAGGAAAACTAAATCTAACAACTATCAACATTTACTGACCATATTGAGTCGGAACCTGACTACTGTATAAAATTTAAATGAAATTCTCGTATTTTCCAATCTCTACTATTCGTACATGAGAGAAACACGGTTGATTTCTTTTATAATCTTAGGGTTTTATTTACAAATGCACTAAATATATAGCCCCAGTATATTCTTGAATGTATTGAGGATAGGGAAACTTCCAAGAGCGGCCAAGGTTCGAACCTGAAGCAACGTTTTTACAGCGTTTATAAACCAACTAACGTTGTTCGTTTGAATGAAGTCATGGCATCCACCTTCTTCCTTTTTTTAAATGTTTTTGATTATTTTTAGTTCTCTTATGATTTCTGCTTCCCAAATAAACTCTTTCAAAGCATTTGTTTAGGAAATATAAATCCTGTCAGATAAAAAAGTTGTATTTTTTATTTTTCGATCACACATTTGAAATATGTGGGGTGGGGGTATTATTGAGTTTTTTTTGTTTTTTTTTTTTCCCTCCCCCCAATAACATACGTAACGTACGTCAGCTGGGATAAAAAATTTATTTTCGATCAAGCGTTTAAAATTCATTCAAGTTATGTGTTGATAAGACCCTAGAGAGACTGTTACTTTTTATTATTATTATTATTTTCGGTAAGGTTTTTGGGTAAAACTAAATACTAAAAGTTACTTGTGATCGTTGTTTGTTTGTTTGTTTTTTTTTTTTAGATTGTTTTTGACCCGGCAATTGAAAAAAAAATGAAGAGAAAAATACTGTACTGATGCTTACTCAATCGCATCTTTTGTTATTAATAAAATTAAAATGTGTCAACAAAATAAAATTAAAATGGAACTTAAAGCCTGAGAGTGAGAAGCGATATAAAATAATTTTACAAATTTACACATAAAAAAATAATCAATAATACTCAATATTTTCTTAATAACAAAGGTCCTTTCTATTTCTTCCTGTTGCCTGAATGCAAACTTTTGATTGTCTTTTTTAAACTCTTATTTGCTTTCAATATCATTAATAAATAAGCACATTAAGATTAAGAAGTACTGCAAAAGCCGATGGAATTGGTTTTATTGATTAATATGACAATAAAAGGAAAAATGTATTTGCATTTCTTTTTAAGTGGTAAATTAATTGGGCACATATTTTTCTCTCTAGAAATCTATTCATACTCTTTGGAAGAGTTAATTTAAGGGGGGGATGTGGGGTGGTGCGAGAAGTCCTTCATTGTAGACAGAAAAACTATTTCATAAATATTTTATTTGCTTCTCCACTACAGCAAAATACAAAACATTAAACAATGTTGCTTTAAATGTGGAGTTTCACACACTTTTGCATGTGGGAAATGGTAAAAAAAAAAAAATAATCCATTTCGGCCAGTATTTTACCACACCCATCAAAGCATTCTTCCACGTTTGTGCTGTGGTGAGGTGCTGCTTGAGAAATGGATCTTTAAGAAATATGCTTACTTATTGATATATTTTTTTTTTTTTTTTTTTTATACCAGTGTATCAGAAAGTTGTCTTAACTGAAAGTGATATAAAAATATTACACTCGAGTTAAGATAAGTAGTTTTCAATTAAAGGAAACTTATCCATTGTGTCCATGCTATAATTCCATGTACCAATAATTTTGCTGAAAATTCTGTTTTTTTTTTTTTAATTTTAAGCAAATTGATCATTGTTAAAATTCTTCTCAGAATCCAATCAGAAAATTAAAAAAAATAACATATAAATTAAAAAAACTAGAAAAGGGGAAATAAATTTATTTGGAGCTAAGAAAAATTGGAATATCATATAATTACTAAAATAAAATTTAAATCTAAAAAAATTAATAATAGCAATATTCACCTTACACTTTTAACCCCCATTTCTTTCTGCTGGCTAATTTTCAATCAGTTACTGTTAAAAATGTCAAATAACTATAACCAATTTAGTATGAGTAGAAACAGGATACTGCATATGTATGAGGAGATGCTGAAAAGTTCTTGGCTTGATCAAGAAGCTTCAACCTGATCTCAACCCCTATCAAAAATAAATAATCATGTTTGGATAGAATTTGGCAAAAAGGCTGAGACAAGAAATTTTCAACACCTCCTCATATAAAGAAAATTACGGAGGCACATATGTAATTTCATTTTGATGGATCCACACGCTAAAAAGATGTGACAAAAGCTGGGATGTATTTTGACAATCAATTTGGTATTAGCCAACAGAACATGTTCTGATTCTCAGTAAATGATGAAAATAAAACCTTTTTATTCAAATTTGTCTAAAGCAAGAACATGGAATGGCTAAAAGCAAAGAGTTGGAATAGAGAGAGTAAACACAGATAAAATTTATTTCTTATGTGAAACAGAGGTTGGCTGATAGAATTAGAGAAACTCTCTCTTTCAATATATAACATTTGATACGATCAATGATTTTGTAAAGAATCATCTTTCTAAGATTTGTTCAGACTATTGACATGATTCTTTGTTATTTTCCATCCTACAACTCTTTCCCACAGACAAAGCATTGCAAGGCTCTTGCTGTTCTATCGCTATTTCCATGGAGAGAGTTATGATGAACTACACTCCTTACTTCCACCAGTTCTAAACTTCATGGCTAAAACCTGTCAGGCCACACATATTGTAGCAAACCACCCTTGAGCAGCTTTTACCCATGAACCACTGCTTTGTGGAACCAACTCCGAAGAGGACAGTATGAACATCATTGTGTAAAAAAAAAAAAAAAAAAAGTGACTGATCCATTCTGCAGCCTTTAGGTGTACCAATCCATGAAGAAAAACACTTCTTTTTTTTTCTATAGCCAATCAGTATATTTGACTTCTTTTTGTTTGTCACTTTTTTCTGCGATCTCCCTCCCCTGAATGTACAATGGATCTATGAAGACATTATGTTAACAACAAAAGTAGTACAAAGACTGTCTTTTAGAATTACATTTTCTAATGTGAATGTTTAATCTTTGCTACAAGCTATCCAAAAAGGAAAGTATTTTAAATTTTAATGCACTATTTGTTTTTATTAAATAAAATCATTTGATTAAAATAATTACTTAAACTGTCAGGCCATATCGTGTTGAAACACCAGTTCCCGTATGATCATTGAGATTAAGCAACACCAAGCCTGGTCAGTACCTAGATGGGTGACAACTTAGAAATACCACGTGCTGTAAGCATGTGGTCTACCTGATAGTGGTTTGGAATTGTTAATTGGAGAGCTGAGTTCCAATTCCCATTGGGTTTGTTACATTTATTTATGTGCAAATACTCTTGCGAAACATATGGTATGAATCCACTTCTACTGAAAACAAAATATATAACAATCTAAACATATTCCCAGGCTTTAAATAACCTGCAAAGTGTTGATAAACTGTAGAAAATGAATCTATGAACCAAACCACACCAAACTGTCAGCACAAAATCTTTTAAAAACAAGTTGACATTTTTTTTTTTCTACAATAAATCTTTTATTTAAGATTTGTTTTGGAACAATGGTATTCATTAGTTGCTTGATTTAGTAGAAGACGGTAGTACATTTTTGGCAAAAGTTTATTTTACATTGAACAAATGAATCTGCCTATATATATATATATATATATATATATATATATATATTTCAAGCTTATGGGAGTAAAAGTCACTAATACCATACACTTGCTTACACCACATTGCATTGAAACACTGATTCTCATACAATCACTGAAGTTAAACAATGTCAAGCCACGTCAGTACTTAGATGGGTGACCACTTGGGAATACCAGCTGCTGGGATGTGCAGGTGGTGTAATGGATAATTGTTTAGAATTGTTGTTTCAATTCCCATTAAGTCCATTATATTCACTTATGTGCAAATAGTCTTGGGAAAGTTATGAATCCACCTTTTTTTCCCCCAGCTATGGGTTAATTAGTAAGACTTTTATCACTAAAATCATTATTGCCAAAAAAAAAAAAATAAAACTGCATACAAAATATGTAGATTTTGGCATTAAAGAACTAGAGGTTAAATAACCTATGCCGCTAAACAAAAACATCCAATCAACAACCATACCCTAGACTGTATGGTAGTTGATTAGACAAATTGGCTAACTTAAAATATAAAGGCAATTTTGTTTTATTTCTTAAACTACACCATTTTACTCCAAAATTTAAAAAAAAAATTTAAATTTAAAAAATTTCTAAATCTAATCATGGAATGATGGTACATTTTGAAGGCTACTACGAAACACCAGATGGCTGAAACCATGATGGCTTCACCACCAACAGGAGTTACTCAGAGTACAGATTATGCTACCTTGAAGAAGTAATCAATGAAGCAATATCTCCAGTTACCCCACTATTGGACATGAAAATGTACAGGGTGCAATGGATAAATTATCCTCTAAATTATGCAAAAATGAAAATAACACAGACCTCTCATTTTAAAAGATATATTTACCAAAATTATTCAAAAATATGTTGAAATACTATAGTAACTTTATTTAATAAAATCGCCATTGGCTTCAATCATGGCCTCCAGACAACTTTGGAATCTCCTGCAACTCTTCTAGACAGTTTCCTTGTTTATGTTGATGAATGCTTCCATAATCTTTGCCTTCAGTTCATCTTTGGTGTTACAAGGAGTTTTGTTGGTCTCTTACTCGAATGCATCCCACACAAAAATTGAGGGGGGGGGCTGCAGTTTAAGGAGTTAGGTGGTTAGAAGCAAGGGGTGATGTCCTCACAGAAATTGACAGCCATGACATGTTCTCCAGCTTGTGTGTCATGGTCCAAAGTCCTGTTGCTAAACATAGGGTCTTTCAGCAGCCACCTTCTTGACCAAGGACAGCACTACCTCCTCAAGGCACTTGATGTAGGCTTCCGCATTGAGCCTGAGGCCTTGTGGGAAGATGAATATAACATTGCCATCACTACTGATCACACCAGACACCTTCGTAATCACCATTAGACTCCTCCAACTCTTTCCGAATCCTCTGCACTCAAACACTCTGAAATGTTTGTATTGGAGCTTCTGGCATGAATGCCAAGCATGCCATTTCCAAATTTCTGGCAGAGTGAATTGCATCATGGTGCTCTTTTTATCACTGCCCAGCTGACCCTACTATACTGTGCAGTTGACAAAAACAAACAATGCACATGTGCAAAATTAAAAAATATAAAGTGGCAACAATTGCAACCTGTACAATTATGCACAGAAACATTTTGCCCTAGCCTTGGTACATCATCTCCAAATTGGAGACAATGTGTGTACTGGTTAATTTCTAATTATTCATCTGTGATTATATCGTTCATTCCTTAGGTTTTTTTTTTTTTTTGTTTTTTTTGTAGTTATAAATTTTACACAGCTTTTATCAATTTGTAAATGAGCTTTTTCTGTTTTATCCTCAAATTAAAAAAAAAAAATTGTCTTAAAGAATCTAAAAAATGATGATTGGCTTTGCAGTATTTAATTTTTTTTTTTTTTTTTCTTACATTTTCAGGTGAGTGGCTTTTCAAGTGGCAGCTAGAAATTTTGTCTTAAACTTCACCTTGGTTTGCTTCTATTAAATCGGGCTCAGGTGCACCAAGAATACATTTGAATCGTCTGACATTGTCTACAATACAGGACTTTGTGGATGAGAGTTAATACAGTTAACTACATCACCATGAATGTCTGATTCAAAAGCCTGAAATTGGTAAAACAGTTTCTGTTTATGAACCACTCAAAAGAAATCTTACTTGGAACTTTAATATGCCAACATTTGGTCTATTGTAACCGGTACCCACTTCAGTTTATTTATATTTATACTTAAGGATTCTTCCACCCTGGAGCTGGTTACAACACATTCATCCAGGTGTCTAATGTTGTAGCCTTTAACTTAAAAACCATTCAATGGTACAGGCACTTTATCAGGTGCTACACACATTAAAACGCAATCAAATTTCTGCTTGTGCACTAAGAAACATTTCAGTTTAGTTTCCACTACTGGAAATTATTTATTTTATTATGTTTCGATCAACATTGATTGCACACCACCTCCCCCATTGATACACAAAATACATATATATGTGTATATACACTTATTTACAGAGTAAACAATATATCTTTCATAGTAATAATTGCATTGCAGTGAATATACATTCATATATGCATATAAATAAATATATATGCACGTGAATGTTTTGGCAGTTGTAGTTAGCATCCATATTAGAGTCGCTTGAAACTTTCAATCATCATCTGCATCATTGCTCCTGCACCATCACTTTGCAAAAATATCTGGCATTATGAATCATATCATCACCTCAAACATTCCAAATTATGAACTTATGGAGGTCATTCCCACAATGGAAACCTCCCACAGCTGTGACATCTGTGGTAAGGGTTTCGCCAGGTTTGATGAACTCGAGAGGCACAAATTGAGCCATCAAGCAGTGAAGCCATTTAGCTGCGATGTCTGCGGAAAGTCTTTTGCACATAAGTCACACCTGAAGCAACACCAAACAATTCACACAGGTGAAAAACCTTTCAAGTGCAGCATTTGTGGATTCAGCTTTTCACGTAATGGTAACCTAACTCGACACATGAAGACACACGGGCAGGGCACTGTGACTACGATAACAACGACCCAGTACGAGAATGTCGCAAACCAAACGAGGGCTTACCCGATTGAAAAACCATTCAAGTGCAACATTTGTGGCTGTGCATTTGCTAGAAATGGAGACTTGACTCGACACTTTAAGACCCACGAGGAGTCACTGTACCCAGCCAACCAGAACCAGACCCAAAACACCACTACCACCACCTACCAGCCACGTCCAGCTCAGCCAGCCCCAGCCCAAACCCCTCAGCCTCAACCTGTACAACAGACTGTATCCGAGGAGAATCCATTCAACTGCAAAGCATGTTGGAAAGCCTTCACAGAACGTTCAGACCAGGATATGCACGAACGCATCCATGCGGCCCTTTTGCCATACAAGTGTGATGTGTGTGGCAAATCGTTCTCGGAGAACAGCTACCTTGAGCGGCACAAGAAAGCCCACTCCGAGAAGATGTTCAGTTGTGATGTTTGCGCCAAGACATTCTCACAGAAGTACCACCTGACAGTGCATAAACGAACTCACACCGGGGAGCGTCCGTTCAAGTGTAACATCTGTGGCTTTGCGTTCTCACGCAAGGACCATCTTGAGCGGCACCAGCGCACCAACAAGCTTGGAGATCGTAAACTGAGCTGCGTACCAATGAACAATGCGGCCACTGTTGAGAACCACCAAGCTACCCTGAGTGTGACTCCCCAGCAACCAGCAACAGAAATAACACAACAACATGCCGAGGTTCCTCACTACATAAACATATGAGTGGTGGTGGTGGGGTGGGGGGGTTATAACAAACAAAAAAATAGCAGGTTATTTTTTTTTTTTTTATCATTATTATTTTATTATTTGCTTGTCATTTTTTTTTTTTTTTTTTTTTTTTTCCAATTTTAAGAATTTTTACAAATTTGAATCTCCAGATTCAAGGCCAGCCTTTCATTAAATTCAAAGCGATTTTCAGGGGATACAGTAATCAATCTTAGAGTTAGTACCAAGTAAGAATCATCATGTGTATAAATTTTTTTTTTTTTCTTTATAATAATAAAATTTTACATGGCCTCAGACTTGTTTGAATGCTATGGTTTTAATTCTCAAGTTCTCAATTAATTCCTGGTGAAGTACATCTTCTAAACATTATAAGCTTGAAATATTTTCAAGCACTGTCATTTTGTTCACAGGCAATGAGCTAAGATCATATATTCAAGAGACATATTTTCAATGTATACACAAAAAATTTTAATTTACTGCCATTTTAATTGCTGACTTAAGTCTAAGGTCATGTAAACATATTAAAGTTTGTTTTTTCAATAGAAGTCTATTTACTGAGGTCTAAGGTTATGTAAAAAGTTGGTTGATTCTTAACCAAGAAGTGTTCTCAAATTTTATTTATAATAAAACTGTTTTACTACACTGCCCTATTAATGACTAAGATCTTGCTTAAAAAAAAAAAAAAAAAAAAATGACCAAATACTGTTTAAAATCTTGTAACTAAATAAAGATAAAATCATGGGGGAAAAAAAAAACTTCTGATATAATGACATAATTTTTTTTTTTTTTTTTTTTTCCATGTCCTATCATCTGAGTTCCCATACGATCACCAAAGTTAGGCAATGTCGAGCCTGGTCAGTACCTAAATAGTACTGCTATAAGTTTGGATGGGCGGACGGAGTAATGGATAACAGCTCGGAATTAGGAAACAGTCTAGTACCAATTTCGGTTAGGTTTGGTATGAATCCACCTTTTCTCCCACTAGCTATGGGTTAATTAGCAAAACTTGAATCACCGAATCATTATTATCTCAAAAAAAAAATATCTTACAATCTAAAAATATTTTCTCGCTTTAAATAACCTGCAAAGTGTTGAAAACGAATCGATCAACAATCCTATCATCTGAGATGCGAGTTGATTCCTTTATTGTATAAACCAGGCTTACACTAATTGATTATCAAACTACTAAGGAATTTCAAAGTTAAACTGTATCCCTAAATAACTCAGTGTTTACTTTCAGCTTTGATATTATTATTGTAATGAAGTGCCTGATCTGGCTATGTGAATTTTGAAGTATTTTTTTCTTTGATAATTTATCAGCATAAAACCAGAAACCAATTAAAATCAAACCCATCTTTTTAAAAACAACAAAACAAGAATTCTTACAGTAATATCACCTCTTACTTCTGACTAATTATTTTTCAATCTAGTAAATAAATGTGGTATAATGTTTCTCATGATGATTTGCCTCTAACAAGATTATTTGCATGATTACTTGGTTTAAATCAAGAAATAGAATTTAGTCTTCAAGTTTGTGATCTTAATCACCTCCTCTCTACATAAAGTTTATAGGATCTGTTTGACTTTAAGTTTCCAATTTGGAATTTACATCCTTATAATATCAAAAAAAAAAAAAAAAAATAGTCCAAAAAAGATATATGCCATTTCTAATATTTTAGCATATTTATATCTAAAAACTTAATGAATATTCTCATTTTAGTGTTACAGATTGACACCAAGTTAAGATTAGATGAAGATTTCAAGACATAATCTGTGTCTGCGTAGTTAACTATGACCTATTCATACTTGATCCTGGGATTTGTTTAGAAATTGTTTATCTTCCAGAATTTCCAAGCAGATATGGATCAAGATAATAAGTAATTGGCAGCCACTACTTGGGAAAGGTTATCGATTCTTCTTTCTGAGGCATTTCCGAAAGATACAGCCACTATTTCTCGTACTGTAGATAAGTATCAACAGATGAAAAAAGGAAATGAAATTCTTTTTACTTGCCTTTTCATTTTGGTTAAAATCTAGTATCTTTTCTCCTGTCATCAATGTGTAGAGCAGTGTTTCCCAATCTTTTTTTTCAACCAGCACCTCCTTTGGGGACAAACATTTTTGTTACCAATCTCCCCTCCCCAGTTAAATTTAATCTCACATATTATACAGAATTCATCTCTCATAGCAAGATAAGACTTAGTTATTAGTGCAAAAATAATTTTGTTTTCATTTCTATTACAAATGCCAATGATTAAAATGCTAAAAAAAAAAAAAATTTTATTTGATAGTTTATCTCGATTTTTTTTTTTTTTAAATTTGTGGGCAGTTTCATTGTTTAGTAAGAAGCTGTGTAACTGTGTTGAAACCACATTCAGCCATATTGGAAGTTAGAAAAGCAATGAAGAAAAGTTTGATAGCTTCCCACAGGTTTAGATACAGTCCAGAAATTTCATTTTGAAAACTAGAAAAAGTGGATAAATGTTACCGCTATCCAGAAATGAAATAAAAACTTCCAGTGCCCCCTTTCAACATAACAGCACCTACAATAGGTGTTAGCGCCCACGTTGGGAAACACTAGTATAGAATAACATCCATTGCCCTTTTTTTTTTTTCTTTTTCTTTTAAATCCATTGCTTAAAAAGCTATTAACGTACTGATATATAAGATTAGCAGAGACATCAGTTGAAAGTTTAGAATCAACAACGTTACAAGTAAGAAAAGTAAAGAAAGAAAAAAAACAAAAAAGAAGCTAACATAGTTTCATGTCAGATGCTAAGTCAGGTATTGCTGTATCATTTAAAGTCAATGATGATTTGAACATAAGCAAAGTGTTACGGGTTTACTGTCATTTAAAAACATTTTCTCTTTGTTTTCTTTTTGCTCTCTCTCTCTCACATCTGTAAATTCACTCACCATTTGTTTTGTGCATTTTTGAAGCTGCTATAATTTGGCTGTACACGAAATGTGAAAGAAAAATGAAATTATTTGGTTGGCTAATACAATTGTGATGTTTTCATTTCTTATTTCTATTTTTATGTTAACATCATCACTGGCACTGATGTAGTCTGTTTTATTACCTCGCTACTTGTTATATCCCCTCAAATCCCACATTACTCCCATGAAAAGAGAATAATTTTTAAGAATTCCTTGACTACAGATTCACAAGTCATTTAATATAGCTTCTTGTCAGTTTAACCTGTTCAACTTGTTCAAAGGTTGATGGCTGTCTTTTTCTTTTTCTTTTTTTTTTTTCGTTTTCATTTCTTAATTTTAAAATACATCATTTTCACTCTGTAATTCCCACAACGGAACTTTTTTCTTTTTTTTTTTTTTTTCACACATTGCATAACATCACTGGAACAACTGTGTTTATATTGTATATGAACAAAGAAGAATGTGCCTAAAATACAAATTTTGTCCCCTATTATTGTTAGGCTGAAAAAATCTTAACAATAATGAACGATTTCCAAAAAAGAACCAATTATAAAAATGCTGCAAATTGATTAGCTGACAAAATAATAAGAGCCAACCAAAATAATTCCCTCCCTCCCCCCCAAACAAACCCCCCATATCACTTTGTCAAGGTGATAATTTTGGCATACTTGCATGACAGGCTAATGCTTAATATGGTGGTAAATTTCATTATAATTATGGGACCTTCAGGTAGATATGACAGCATTTCAGTAGCCATGTGTGACTTCATCTGAAAACAATTGTCTTGTCTTCACTTGATACACTGATATGAAAATACTAGCATTAGTAAAATAAAGTTTTTTTTTTTTTTTTTTGTAATTATGGTAAAATTGTTTTAAATTAATATCCCTGCTGATCTGAAATAGCCAGCACCTGAAATATTCATTATTTTCAATGTTCATAACATTTGTTTGAGTGAAGCCTGTTTGAAATTCTGAAAACTATTGTCATCAGTATCTTTTTTTTTTTTTTTTTAATTAATGTTCTTGTAATTAACTTTAGATAATAATAATCAGGAGGGTCTCCAGCATTTTGTTAATTAATATTGGCCAGTTAATTTTTTTAGTGTTGACTTCTTCCATCTTTCAAGCACACAATAAACATAAAGGTATCTGATGTCACTAAGATGGAAAGATTACTGGATGCAGCAGTTTTATTTATTTTCTTTTTTGTTTTTTTTTTTAACAGAATGGAGGAAAAAATAGAGCTGAAGAAAACAGAGGATGTCATATGGGAGGGAGGGGCTGACGTAAGCAAATGCCTGCAAGAAAATAACGTCTTACAAAAGACGTTTATTCTCGAATTGCTTATCAACATTTTATGACATTGATTAAAATTTAAGATGAACTTGCTTAAGTGTTTTTTTAAGCACCAAAATCGAGAACAGATTTTGAAGTCCCAAGATTTCTTAGGAAATAGTTAGAATCTACTGATTTTTTTGATTTTTTTTTTTTAAACACTCCCACCAATAACCCCCCCAAAAAAAAAAAAAGGGCACCAAAGATTATATATTACTATAACTAAACCCGAGGGCCAAATGAATTTCTATTTATTACCTGATTTAGCCTGTTATGCAAGATATTTTTTGAGACTTTGCATTTCTTAGGTTTTGTCTGTAATGGACTTTTCCCAACAATTGTCTGTAATTTTGTGTGCATAGTTTACTTTTTTTGCAGGGTGGGGTAATTATTGTGCATATGTGTGTGGATGTGAGCGTGATTCTTTCTATTATGATTGTTTTTGTTTAATGATTGAAAAAAAAAAAAAATTGTCACATGAATACTTCAAATTTTATCCTTTTTTACGAATTCTATACCTAATTGAAAGAAAAAAAAAATTTTAAAAAGCGGGGGCCACATACTTGGACCTTAAAAAGTGGTGGAGGTATTCTGTGGCCACACATTACATTCTCTATGAGAAATTATCTTACACAAAAAGACAAGAAATCAGTATCACAAGTGTTAGTTTGACTGACAATGAAAGAAAAACATTTTACTACCAAAGACTTAATTTACTATTGAACTGATTCCCAATGGTTTAATTGAGGCAGGACTGTCACATGGTTGAGCAGTAGCCATCACATCTAACTGCAGTGCAAATAGTTGGTGTTCAAATTGAGGTAAAGTTGCATTTTATAGCCAGCAGCAGCCACAGGAAGATTGGTGCTACACTATCTTCCTACTTCATGTATTTGTAAATTATACTGTATACAGTATAAATGTCAATATTAATTTGTGGGATATTTGATTAAGTAATTGTTTAGATTGCCTTTTTATCATAAAGTGAAGTTTCTATTTAAATTGAATTCTGAAAATTTGGCAATACAATATATTTAATAAAAAAAAAAGTGTTGACATTTAGAATCTACTCTCCGTTAAAGGTGATCTTCATGATTCAGGTATATCATTAAGAATTTCAGGTTTGTTACAAGTGGATCTTCTCTCGATAGTTCAGCGAGAAATTGCCAAAAGCATGTGAGATTTGATAGATTTAAGCCCATTATAAATGATGTGGATGAGTAATTGTGATATTGTCATAACAGTAATGTGTGTCATCTAATGACAGCAACAACAAAAAAAAATATAGATACTTGCGAGGAATTCAATATATAATATATACACGAACACTGTAAAACTTGGGTTCATTGTTTTTTTTTTTGTTTCCTTTTAATTCACCCATGATATCAGATGTGGTCGCCTCAGAGTTAGCCATCAGTGAACTGACTCGGAAATGGTTGCTATCGATATTAGCTAAAGTTACACCTACAATAAAACAGTGCATTATCTTAAAACCTGGATTTATTAAGTTTCAGTCAGTTTTAAACGTTGAAAAATGCCCATTACCTTTTTTAATTCAAATTCTTGCTGAAAATTAGCTTGTATTCATTTTTTTTTTTTTTTCTAAATAGTTTTATTTCTGACTGAAAATTACAAATTTTCACAAATTCCTTTTATATATTTCTCCTACAAGTTGGAGATATATTGCATATACCGTATATACTTGCATATCATGCAACATTTGAAGGCCTAATTTTAAGGGGGGGGTCACATCATATACAAGATGTAAAATTAACATATCTACTGCTGACCCTGATCAAACTATATATCCATTTACTGTAATCAAAAAGTACAGCTATATTTAGGATAAACATGATTTTGATAAAAAAAAACAAAAAAAAACTGATGTTTTAATTAACTGTATCCAATAATACTGCATGTAACATTCACATATTAGTATCGTATTATAAAATACAAACGTATCTTTTCCATATGTTTACGTTTCTAAGATGTTTAGCTGGTTCTCATTCCGTTGTTTATGGCTGTACATGTTTATCAACTAGTATAGCGTTACTAACGATACTTTTATCATTCTCTTTTCCTTTTTTTTTTTTTTTTTTTAGTTTATAGAACTGGGATTAAAGAGATAGAGGAAAAGAGGTTTCTCTATTGTAATTTGGTCTCCCAAAAAAGGAACTCACATGATACACAAAATATGTAATAATTTTACAGTCGCACAATATGAGATATGCATGTTACATGAGTATATATGGTATATCCGATTATACTTCACATATAAAATTTTTTTTTTCTCACTTTACTGTCTTAAAATATTTATTCTTTTTTTAAATTGATTCACTAGAAATTAATTTTGTTAAGCTATTGATAATTTCTACCAGGTGCCAATTCTTCTGAAACAGAAACTCCAAGCGCATATTGATTAAAATGATTGATCCCTAAAAACCAGTCATCTCACCTGATGGTTTCATTTGAAATGATTTCTTTTTTTTTTCTTTTTTTTTTTTAATGTATTGTTGAAATTTATTATCATATTTAATATTTTGGTGATGAATCTCACAGCACTAAACTGTTCTTAAATTTACCATGTCTTTATGTCTTGATTCTGTAATATGGTTGACCCTCGTTTTTACAAATTTATTGTACTGGTTAAAATGTTTTGGAAACTCAAAACCTTATTCATTTGAGGATGCCGAATGCCCAAACAATACATTATAAAATTTATCAATGACTCAATAAACACATGGATTCAAACCTATAAAACCAGAACAATTAATTTGGAAGAAGGATCTACCAGATAGTTAGCACTTGACCTCTCAAAATTTGTTTTATTCCAAATCCCTAAAAGCTAGGGTCAACTAGAAATAAATAAATTTTATATAATATAAAAAAAGTTTTGGCTTATAAAATTCAACTCTATAGCTTTTTATATATATATATATATATATATATATATATATATATATATATATATATATATAGTTGAATTTTGGTTGACAAATTTAATTCATTCTTGAAGGCCGTTTTGACCCAAAATATTTGTAAACCAAAACTATTTTCCCTATAGGAATCAATGTCAAATAGATTTATCCATTCCTGGACCCCAGATGATTGCTCACTTACAAATATTACACAAAACCAATGGAAATCATTAAATCTAAGGCAAAAGAAAGATAAACCCAATACTAACAGATAAAATATAAACGAGAACTTGATTTCATTTTACTGTACCTTTATGGAGGAGAGTTGATGGTGTAAGGTGGTGGGGAAGTGGAGAGAGATGTTATTGTTTAGAAGTCTGGGGAGGGAAAGAGGCTTTCCATAAAAAATATCAGGTAATTGTCTTTCTGGGTCTTCTTCATGATAAGAGTTGTTTGTGACCAGAGCTTCCACTGAGATAGACACAATATATATATATATATATATATATATATATATATATATATATATAATCATTATAATAATAATAATTGGGAAGAAACTTTAAACATCCATAGTCAGTAATAAATTTATTTTGATGAATATAAGTATATTCATCTCATGAGAGACTACATTTTATGTGATTTTTGTTTTCAATAAAATGTAGTTGGTCTGATGAGATGACTGCTTATATTCATCGAAATAAATTTATTACTAACAATGGATTTTAATTTTTTTTTTTTTTTCTCTAATTATTATAATTTTTCCTGTATCATACATTGAGCTCTCTTATGAGATGAAAAAGTCCTCTGGTAATAATCCTACCAATTGCAATTTTTTTGTGTATATATATATATATATATATATATATATATATATATATATATATATATATATATATATATATATATATATATATATTTATTTATACTACTGACAAAATGAAATGCTAGCAATTTTTGTTTTTGCAATTCTATTGCATTATAAAAACAACCATTCTGCAAGTTTCTCACTTTAAAAACCTGCAACTCCCACTTTTTTCCTGATTTGGCAGTGCTTCTATGCAATGGGACTCTTCAACAATATTATAATTGTTTTCTTTTCTTTTTTTTTTTTTTTTTTTTTTTTTTTTTTTTAATTTAATTGTGCTTATGAAGTTGGTGGACTGGTTATTTAATGTGTATTTGACAGCACCATCATAAGTCTTGATAATCTAGCCTCAATTTTCTATGTTCCTAATCCCTGACATTAGACATGTGCACTGGCATTCTTATGATTAATACCTCAATTTTTTTTTATTATTTTATTTTATTTTTTTTTTTTTTTTTGTTTTTTTTACATCATATTGACATCAGCACCTATTGGTCAGATTAACCTGTATAAGCGATTTCAAAATGTTTAGGGGTTGGGAGGGATAAAGTGATGCCTATGATTGATTTTTCTTTCAAAGTATTTCTTTCCTATACATTAGTAAATAAAAATATTTATTCACCACCATTACATTTATTTTATCACTTTTTATTGGCATTACAATATCAATTGAAATATGAAGTCTGTTCAAATGAGATAAGCGGACACTCAGAAGAAATGTTTTACTTTAAGGAACAAATTTATTTTTTTGTCTCCCCCCCCTTTTGTTTGCTTTATAACTAATTTAAATTTGTTTGATCTCTTAACAGCTGATTTTATTTACCCCCCCCCCCCCCCCACTAAGGCAGGATCTGGCACAAGGTCTTTTTTTGTGTAGAGAGTCCATACGCATACATATCGGCCAAGGATAAAAATTGCCTAGCTCCAGTGGATCAGCCATGCTGGCATTGGTATTACACTGACCCCATCTCTTTTAATGCAACAAGAAAAATTCTGCCGCATGGTTGGAATTCCTGGAACCAGGTGCCTTATCCCATCTAAAATGAGGAGAACAGATATCACACTTTGATCCTGACCAAAAGGTCAAGAAACTCTTCATGGCTTATGACAGCAGTATTAGTATTTAAATTCTGCAATTTTTTTTCACTCAATAGTACAACATCTTATTTTTGTAAAAAAAAAAAAAAAAAAAATCTTAGTTTCAAACAAAAGGCTTCATAATCCGTTCTTATCTCTATTTTGATCAGATGACATTAACAAAACATTTTCTTCATTTTTCAGCAACATATAAATTATCTGCCCTTACATCTAATACCCTGTTCTGGTAAACCAAGAATAGTGTGTCATGTAAAAGTAAAATCATGTTTAATGAACTACTGATTTTTTTTTTTTAAGTGAAACCTTCAAATATTATTTTATCAACAAACAAACATTTCAGTGAAGAAAATTAACTAGACAGTTTCATATGCTAAAACAATATTTCTCAATGGCTTTCATGTCTAAGGAAACCCCTGCATAAAAATTATACAACTATTGATATCTATCCCTTTTATATTTTTATCATAGTTCACTTGGTAAATATAATATATGGACGTTTGTCCTGTACTCTAGTGAGTTGCTCAATGACACACAATTCCACCACATCCAGGTCCTGCCCACTAACCAGTGAAGGGGGTTTCACACTGACGCCATATAGATATTACTAAATACATTCCCTATTATAATTTTAAATAACATAAGAGGCTGAAGATTTTATTATAATAACCAAGGATTTTCCAACAATGACGTGTGTGTGTAGTAAAATTATGAATATAAAATGAAACGAAAATTGATCAAAAATGCATTAGTGCATTTATCGCTGTTTCTTGCAGAACCCCCTAGCAACTTCTTGTAAGGTTCCAGGGTACGCCGGTTATGAAAGACTACTCTAAAATATATGGTTTTTAATACTCTGTGGAGATACTAAAAAGTTCTCAATCTAACCAAGCATAATAACAATTTTTATGTTTGGAAGTGTGTCAGGCCATGAACTTTTCAGCACCAGCTTCAGTAATTTTTATATCTTTTCTGTCAACTAATACATGTGTAATTTGAGAGTGAACTGAATTGCTGATGAAATAAGATGTTTAACAATATAATACGATTGTCATAAGGCAATAGATGAGGTCTATATAATGAAAAAAGTATGGTAGTACAAATTGTGATCTTAAAAAAATCCTGTTTGAATGCAGTGTTCAAATCCACTAAACTTTTAGTTAGTACCTTGTATGTATGCAATATTTATGTTAAATGTGGGGGATGTAAAATCAAACAAATTTACTAAGTTTGCTTTGGTAAATTATATACATAGTACACAGTGAAAGAAATGGGCAATTTTAATGCAATTTCTGTAGCACACACATCTTTATTGGTAACGGATTTAGATTTATTAGACCTGTAACTTGGCCATTATGTTCTGAGTAAAAAATTTGTTTGCATAGTGATTGATTAATTTGTTTTTCAAGGCTTATCAACCCTTTGTGAGTTATTTAATGCAGAAACATCTTTGGGGTTATAAGAATAATTTTTTTTATTTACTAGTGAATATTGCATTAACAAATTTTTTTTTTTTTTTTTTTTTTTTTTTTTGAAATAACAATCATTTTTTTCCCCAGATACAAGTCCTACTATTTAGCCCATGGCTAGGGGGAGAAGAGATAGATTCCTCCCTTTCCCAAGGGTATTTGCATGTAAGTGAATATAACAAACTTGACTGAAATTTGACCTTGGCATTCCAATTTCTTATTCTGAGCCAATATCCTGTTTTTGTAGTGAATCAACTGTGAATTTTGATTCATGCAACACGTGTCACGCTGTTGAATACATTACAACTAATTCTTATAATACACACTTTTTTTTTTTATAAGCTACATGGGTTTCTTAACTTTTACACAAGAATTAGTATTCAAATTGTTTAGATTTTTTTTACTAGTAAAATTCTTGAATATAGTGTAAAATAACATTTAGTAACTCTTTGTTTAATTTGTTTTTGTTTTTTTTTCTTTTTTGTAGTTGTTTAAGCCACATTGACATCATGAGAATAGTTGCTAAGAATTTTAGTCAAATTTAACTAAAGATGCTTATGAAAAAATATATATATAATGCAATAATATATAGAGAATTCTAAGCTGGACCCTTTATTTAATCTCCAGGAGTAGACTGTTCTTGTTCCACTGCCCATGTCTAGGGATATCTCGTCTAGTGTTTATTTTTAGCACTGCGCAGTTATTGCTTGATCATTTCCACTGAGTCAAAGTACACACTGCCCAGCCCAAGGATTGAACTCTCAGTCACTATGTCGCCAAATTCATGAACTATCATAGGTGGAAGAAAATGGTGAACTATAAATTTTAAACATTTTAGTAATAAAGTTGAAGTCATTAATGTGACAATGGTCTTGGTATATTATAGATTGAGAATGACAAAAAGTTGAATGAAGCCAAGACTTACTACAATAAAACTTATGAAGTCAACTTGTAACTATAATGAAACTTAGACAATAGCAAAAAAAAAAAAAACCAGCAAAGAAGCCAACAGAAAAACATTTGGTCTGTTTCTGTCTAAATTTCTATGTGAAATTATTATTTACACTATTTATATTGTCCCCATCTTTGTTATTACAGTGTTTCAACCTTTGAGCTCTTTGACCTTCCTCAGATGTATATCAATCAAGGAATTCTGAACTGAACCTTTTATTTAATCTATAGGGGTAGACTCTTGTTCTACTGCTCATGTCTAGGGATATTGTCTAATTCTAGTTTGACATTTTTAATTTGAAGTTTACATCTTTTTCCCTTGCTTACAACCATACATTCTGACTTCTTAAAATTAATGTTTAGTCCTTTGTGCAATCATCCAATTTAATACACTTGCATATACAATGTTCTTTAAAAGAAACCAGCATTATCCCTTGGGATGGATATTGGTAAAAACATGATTTGCGTCTTGACTTATAGCCTCAACTCAGAAAAGCTTATCTGGTCAAACCAGCCAGTCAAATATACACAAAGTTTGCCTCCAAGATATTTTTATTGAAAAAAAATCTGAGTGGAATGAAACTATTATTGATAAAAAAGAGAAAGTTTCAACAAAATGTCCATCTTAGTTCTCGATATATTTAGCAGGACAAGTCTGTCCTTTACTAGGCTTGTCAGAAGTCGAACATCTTTGATCTTTGCTCATAAAGCCAAATCCGACGAATCATGTTTATCTCACACAGAAACCTTCTCATATAAAACTGTTAAATGTATCTTAAAACATTTAAATTAGAACCTTCAAAGAGGTGGATAAATGTATCATTGCTCTTATTGTGTTCATTTGTCTTTAAATAAGTCTTTCTATAGCAAAATACAAGTACAGTGTAACCCGGACATAAGAGAGTTGTCGGGACTGGAGAAGTCGTCTCTTATATCCGGGTTTCTCTTATATCCGAGTTTGGTCTATTTTGTTTAGGTAACACAGGCTCTAATTTGGGACCAGAGAAAATTTCTCTTATATCCGGGTTACACTGTATTAAAATAATTGTCAAAATATTACATAAACAAACTGGTAGGAAAAGAAAGCAGAATTAGAGTATTAAGCCCCTTTCTATGCATGCACCCACATATACTTGATTGTCACTTATTTGTAAAAGACACTCTCTTGGTAGCTTTTTTTTTTCCTTTCAGTGTAATATATATAATTTGCACATAGGGGACTCTGGATAGAGGTAGTATGTTTGATGTCTGACATGCTGCAGTTTCAGGTAGATAGGCATCACTAGTCCTCAACCATGTATACATGCACCCTGAGGGAAATTGCACATTCCCAAGAAACTATTGTCAATTATTACTAAGGAAGACCAAATGCATAAAAATATCCCACTTTAGAAAACTGCTCATGAGATTATTTTTTTTTTCCAGAGGAAATGCCACACTTCAGACAATTTTCTTTTAAGAAAAGTTTTAACCAATGTATTTATTTATTTTTTCAATGGAACTAAACTATATTTTTCATTCACAAAATGGGCAACTCAGAATAAGCACAAATTATTCACCTATATTTAACAAATAATGATATAGTTTTTTTTTTTTTTTTCTTCCTCCTGTCGAAAAAGAAAGGAATTAAAAGAGAAATAGGCACCTGCTTTGGAAAGACAAGAACCAGAGTCATAATGCTAATTACCGTATGTATATATCAAGTAATCTTGGCATATATACATAAGAATTCATAACTAAATGTTTACAGAAAATGGTTGACAGATGTATAGGTAATTGTGGTCAAAAGAAATTAGTGACTCTGTTGTGAGACTCAATTTCAGATTTGGCCGTTTCTGCCCTCTACACTGATTTCTTGGCATTTATCGTTGTTCTCTGCCTTGTATCCGCTTCGTTCTATCACAACTGCACGTATCATACGATGTACCCCTAACAAAACTCACTCTCTTCTCCAAGATGGTCTACTTATCTTCACGAGTTGCCAATGCCTTGCCCTAGATGACAAACATGCTGGACATCCGGGCACCAACACACCCAGATATCCCTCCTCGATGCCGTCCAGCTATGCTAATATGTAAAATTGTCAATGACCCAATTTCTTGTGGGACAACAAAGAAGGGTCTCATTTGACAGAATAACACACTCCCCTCTTAAATTGAAATCCGCATGCCAGACAAAGACGAACTCTCTTTCGTCAAGAATAAGGAAAGTCTTGTTCTGCCATTCAATTTAGGTTCTGATTCACTAAGTCTGCTACAGTAATAAATCTGTTAGGTTAAAATCCATACATGATTTTTTTTTTTTTTTTTTTTTTTAACTCTTGACAGCTTCAATTGTCTGGGTGGGGGTGCCTGAGAGTAGAAGAAACCAACTTTGATTCTTCTTCCTCATCACCCATCTCCTCTCCAACCTCTTGACCGACAACTGAAGACCACAGAATATGGTGTGGGTCTCCCTCAATCCGTACACTAGGCCTTCAGGTTTTAAATTCAGAGTTGTCCTTCTAGATTGTTTGCCACCCAAAGCCATAGGACTCAGTCTGTCTTGCTATTTACCAATAGCTGGGAGGAGAATAGATGGATTCATGCCTTTCCCAAGGTTATTAGCAATTAAGTGAATCTAATGAACTCAAATGGAATTCAAACTCAGCTCTCCAATTCCTTAATCCAAGCCACTATCCGTTACTCCACCATGCTACCTTTACAGAACAAACTCCCACGTGGATGTTTCCCTGTACACTTCAATCTTAACCTTTTCAAGTCAAAGATCAAGGATTTCCATTACAAATCACCAATATCCTGAAAGGACATGGCATATGAAAAAAAGTAGACTTGTATCTTTACAAAAAAATAAACCACTTTTGATAGTTTCCCTCCACTTAAAATTCTAATCTACATCAACTGTTGCAGTATTGACATCAAGCCTTCCAAAAGTGGGTGTGGGTTAATATAAAAATTCAGAGATTTATTTTTAATTTTATATTCTAATTTTAGGGGCATTATTGTTTATTTTAATTTTACTTGCACAAAAAAAAAAAAATAACTAAAACTTTGCAATTGTACATTTAAAATGTAAACAAATTGTCAAATTTAATAACTGCTGAAAAATCCCATCACATGAAAATAATGATTCAATGTTTCCAATTGCAATTGTTTATTCATTAAATTATTCTTGACCCCCAACCCCAAAATACTTTATTTTTACTAAATGCATGTGAATAATTTCCTTTTATTCAGAACAAATAGAAAAAAAAAAACTATACAAGGGTAAACTGAAAAGTTCATAGGCTGACCAAGATACTCATGTGATTTGAACAAATGAGGTTTATGTTTCAACATGCCCCCCCGCCTTTTGCAGTCCACACAAGGTTAATCCCTTGTTTCTTGTTGAGGATTGGGTTTCCACTCACTTCTAATTCCACCTAAACTCTGAAATTTATACTATTATTGGGTTTCTTGTTCCTTCTAAAGTCTTTTCCTTCTCTTTTCATTTCCAGTAGTCTCTTGTATCTTAGTGGCATTATCAGCTTGTTTGAGGTGAATTAATAAACACACACACACACACACACACATATATGTGTGTGTAATTTGAAGCTGCGCACATTGCTGGTGAACCAGAAGTCATTCCGGATTGGACAATAAATTGCCAAGAGGAGTCACATGGTGTGAAGTTGGGAAGATGGAAAAAATTGTAGCTAACAGAAGGTACACAAGTCAATGTCCAATCAGTTTGGGCTGGGTCACCATGGATAGGAGGTATGATGTTGAAAGACCCGAAACCCTTGGCTAGAAACATCACTGATGATGTGTACTAAAGCGTCCAATAGATGTATTTTATGAAATCATTTTAACTTAGATTTTAAAAACTTAAAATGTCCAAATCGACAGAGGAAGAATCTTACTGCTGATTAAATGTCTGAATAAGTTGACAAATAAAATTTGATAAAAAAAAAAAATGGCCAAATAAATTTCCCTCTTACAAAAACACAGGTGCACATTGGGCATAAACATGAAAAAGCCATTTGACCTAGTACAACTGAGACATAAAACACATTGTATTGATATGCAATTCCAGTAAGGAAATGTATCACACCAACTGCAAAGTTCATAGGCTGACTAAGATACTCTCATGAAATGTGACCAAATGAGGTTTATTTTTCAAGATTGTCCCCCTTGCGGTTGACATACTTCTTCCATTGGTGTTGCAGTGCTTGGATCCCACTGGTGAAGAATCCTTCACCCTGTTGGTCAAAAATGTCATCAACAGCAGATATAGCATCATCACTGCAATAGTGATTTCCAGGCAAGTGTTTTTTCGTGTGGGGGAACAGATGGGACCAAAGCAGGAAAATAGGGAGGGTGGTCAACCAGTTCAAAGCCACAGTCATGTACAGCAGCCATCGAAACCAAGGATGTGTGCTAGTGCATTGTTCTGATGAAACAAGAAACCTTTTATCAGTTTTCCTGGGTGTTTGGTCTTGATAGCCTTTTGTAACTGACTCAACAAGTTGGCATCTCTGTTGATGGTGTGGCAATAAACAATGCCTTTTGCACACTAAAAAAAACTGAAGCAATAACTTTCCCTGCAGATGAGGAGAGGTGTTTCCACAGTACAGATTGTGTCTCTGGCTCAATGTGATGAATCCAACATTCATCCTGGGTTAGAAAACTAGCTGGATCTGCCTCAACGTCAGATTTTCCTTTGGTGATCAGCCTGGTACATTTTTGATCAGATGTCAGAAGACAAAGCAACCACTGAGCAGAAACCTTTTTCATGCCAAATTCATTATGCAGAATATTCTCAACTTACTCACAGTCAATGCTAATAGCATTGATTGTTTGATTTCAAGGTTTTCCTCAGTGGTGGTAGCTGCAGGACATCCAAACACTTCCCCCCCCCTAAATTCAGCTGCCCACATTTGCACTGTTGATAATGCCGGAGTGCCATGCTCTAATGTAGCAACAATGTCAGCATGAATCCTTGGGGTTTGAAGAGTAAGCGTTCTCAAAGCAAATTTGTTACTTTCACCACACAAAGAAAGAAAATCACTTGTAACGCGTCAGGAAAATAACTCACTCTCCAACAAACGCCGTAGCCAAAAATGCCCAAATTTTCCTTCTTCGGCAGATCGCACACAAAACACGAACTTTTTTCCGGGGTACTTGATTATCTCGTTCACTACACTCCCCCCTGTCACATAAGTGACACTCATGGGTGGGCCTCTTTATTCTTAAGCTTCTCCGATGTTTCGAAGGTCAATCACAGAGACATTGGATCCCTTCGTTCGCCATTCTCTCAATTTTTGTGCACACACATCAGCATGAGCTGTGTATGTGTCTACATGTTCGTTCAGTTCTCTATAATCTAGTACAGGGCCGAAATAGCTTGAAGAGTAAGAGTTCTCAAAGCAAATTTGTTACTTTCACCACACAAAGAAAGAAAATCACTTGTAACGCGTCAGGAAAATAACTCACTAACGCCGTAGCCAAAAATGCCCGAATTTTCTTTCTTCGGCAGATCGCACACAAAACACAAACTTTTTTCCGGGGTACTTGATTATCTTGTTCACTACAGGGTTAAAACCTTTTTCTGCAGGTCCTTGATAACACCACAATGCCAAATTTTGTCCATTTTCAAAAAAAGTCGCTACTAGTTACTTTTGAATTCTTCTTTGAACAGTCAGATGTCAGTTTACGTGGAAAGAAACAATGCAGTTGTTAATAAGAGTTGAAATTAATGCATGCAAGATTTCACAGCTCTAGCATGACTCCTTCATAGGCAGCCTATGAAATTTTCAGCCCACCCTTGTACCTGGAAAGAAACTATGCATTATTAACAAGAAGAGATGAAATTAATGCATGCAAGATTTCACAGCTCTAGCATGACTCCTTTATAGGCAGCCTATGAAATTTTCAGCCCACCCTTGTACCTGGAAAGAAACTATGCATTATTAACAAGAAGAGATGAAATTAATGCATGCAAGATTTCACAGCTCTAGCATGACTCCTTTATAGGCAGCCTATGAAATTTTCAGCCCACCCTTGTACCTGGAAAGAAACTATGCATTATTAACAAGAAGAGATGAAATTAATGCATGCAAGATTTCACAGCTCTAGCATGACTCCTTTATAGGCAGCCTATGAAATTTTCAGCCCACCCTTGTACCTGGAAAGAAACTATGCATTATTAACAAGAAGAGATGAAATTAATGCATGCAAGATTTCACAGCTCTAGCATGACTCCTTTATAGGCAGCCTATGAAATTTTCAGCCCACCCTTGTACCTGGAAAGAAACTATGCATTATTAACAAGAAGAGATAAAATTAATGCATGCAAGATTTCACAGCTCTAGCATCACTCCTTCATAGTCAGCCTATGAAATTTTCAGCCCACCCTCGTACAATTTAGTTCCTCTGAATGTTTTTATAAATATATAACATATAACTTTTCTTAGAGTCATGTCAGGGGGTAGGGTTTCCTCTCAAAGGAATAAACAGATTCCTAAAGTAAATTTTTACACATCTGGTCTTCTGTAACGGAAATCACCTTTTAACAAAAGTGGATCATGGTTAAAAAAAAAAAAAGTTTCAGAAAGCCTGGTTTACACCCACACACAATATTTGCTGAGCTGTTGAATGTTAGCAGTTGCCAAAGTCAGCTTCCTATCTCATGACATCAAAGTTAAATGGCATCAAATATTGGGTAAGATAAAATATGACAGTACTGGATGATGTCAAATATAAAGATCTTTGCAGATGTTGGATCTGATCTCTTCTAATAATAATAATACACAAGGAGTTTTTATTGTTGTATTTAATAAGCTTAGGTCAGTCAAACACAAGTTCACAGTAGCATCAAACTCACTAACCTCTGATTAGCATATCAACCATAGTACACATAAATTAAAACCCACAAAGCACAGAAAAAAGTTAGTATAAAAGCTTTAACTTATCAATTTTGACACATTTAAGTCATATTTATAAAGCACAGAAATTTACAGTGAACAGCAGGCTAACCATTTACTTAATGTAATTATCCTAATTACCTGACTCTTCATGCTCTACTTTTATAAGAGCCATATCAGGCTGAAAATAGAGTACTGTTGCCATATTTTGCCCAAACCTCACTTTCCAGTCCTGATAGAGTTCAAAAGTGTCTCTGAGTCCTTATTGGAGAAAAATTATTTTCCACACGCCAACTTCTCTCACTTCCATGCAAAGTGCTCAAACTCCATTCCCTGCTTCCATGAGGTCTGACCTTCATGGCTAGGACCCACCATACCAGTTACATCGTAACAAACCACCCTCATTCCCTCAGTGAGAAGTAAGTTCCACTAAAACAGCTTCTTCCCACAAACCACTGACTTCCAAGAGGATGTTTCCCCAATCATTGTAATCTTAACCTATTCAAGTCTGGAGTCAAATGTCATCTTCCTCTCCTATCAATATAAACTATCCTCTAACATAATCCGCTACCTCAAGCGGCCACAGTGCCTTTTACAGAGTGGACTCTATTTTTAAAAAAACAAAACAAAAACAAAAAAAAAAAAAGGTCTTCTAGTCAGAGATCACCTGCTATAGTTACTATTAGGTTGGTGCAAAAATAATGACGTAATAATGTCGTTTTGTAACGTATTTTTAACCTCAAAAAACGACATTATTACGTCATTATTTTTGCACCAACCTAATAACAGTAAGCTGGTCTAATTAACTTAGTGCAGTGACATTGACTATATGATTGAAAGTTGAATAAATTGATACTAAAATCTATAACAAGTAAAATCAATATTGAACACCTTTTAATCTATTTCAATAAATGAAAATTAAAAGAAAACCCCTTTTTCCATTATGCAATCATTTGAACACTGAAGCAACAACAACAACAACACACATCAATACTTTTGAAATTCTTTTTTATTTCTTTTTATATGTGACAAGTTAAAATTCTGTCATATGTTTTTTTTCTTTAAAGCATTCATTTTGATTGTAGACCAATCAAAGATAAGTAAATTCATTCTCAATTTTTTTTCCTGTCTTCATTGAATATGCACAAATGAACCTCAGCAGTGAAATTGCACACCTTCTCAATAATGGCAAAAAAATTTCTTGAAAAATTAAATAAGACTCTTATGCATGAGTATTTTTAGATAGAAAAAGAAATTTCGTATTGAATGGAAGGGAAATTTTAAAAATTCATTGCAAAACTCATGATCAGAGTTAAAAATGGCTTTAGCTTTTTTTTTTCCAGCATAATTGTAAAAAGTTCATGAGAAACTTCATCTTCTTTTGAAATATATACAGATGTATGATAAGATAAAAAAAAAAACAAATATGAAACATTTATCAATTTAACATGTTTCATTTTTATTAAAGCTTCGTTAAAGATTGAGATAAAACAAACAAAAGGACAGATCTTTGATATTTTCAATTTTGTTTGGATCAATTCTCATTAGTCAGTCATGTATCATATGCATTAAAACCATAGATGATTGTATATGTTTGTAAACATTATAATATCTAAATAGGCATCAGATAGTTATGTGTATTCGTAATTGTGTATGTGTGTCTGTCTAGTAAGAGGAGTTCTTTTGTGCAGTCAGTTGGCATAGTTGGATTGTATTCTATTAATCTGTGGCTGTTTTTATATATGTATTCTTTATGTTAGATATGTCAGTTTCTTTAAGAATCGATTCAAAGAAGAATGTTGATTTAATGTAATATTTTAGACATGATTATATTTGATAATAATGTTACTATTAAGCTTTCAAAGTATTTTCTTAAAGAATTATGTTCTTTTTTAATTAGGGTGGCATTAGAAAAATCACAGTTATGGCCAGCATTGTTCCTGTGTAATATGAGAGAATTAGAATGGTTATCCAGGTGTAAATCTCTCTTGTGCTCATAGATGAGGATTTTTAGATAATATGTCGTCTACCCACAATTCTTCAAAAATCCAAACATATATAAAGTGTTATCAAAAAATTCAGAAAACTTGATTATGGAAAGAGAAAAAAAAGACTGATACCTAATTTTCATAATCTCTTTGATTCAATTTGCACTTAGCATTCAAATTTGGCAAATTCTGGAGTAGCAACCAAGGCGATAGTAAGTATTTGGGGACATCCTTGTAACCATTTTATATTTGCTTATTGTAAGCCATGTTTGCCAATCTGGGACTTTTTTTTTTTAAGGGAGAAAACTCTTCCTCCTAGAGAGCGGCAAAGTCAAGCAAGACCAAATACTTTTGCAAACATACGATTTCATTGGCCATCAGCATGAGAAAGAAAATTTAAATTCTCCCTCATGCCTACTTATAGGCTGAAAGTGAAGGTAGCCAATTTAAAAATCAATGGCTTGACAAGCAGCCATAAATGTAATGTCTATATTAATGTAGACGTGTTATGTTTGTAGTTTAAATCATTGTAGGAAATTTCCTCTCGAAGAAGGGAAGATATTTCATTTCTCTTGAAGTCTGCTTCAAATAATTTCTATTTGTACAGGGGTGCATAACCAACAAGCCGTTTACAGTTATGACAATAGTTTTGCACACAACTTCCTAAAGCATTCCTCTCTGGAGTAAAAAAAAAAAATAAATAAAAACAAAACGAAAAACGAATATGAATTTCTTAAAGTAATAAAGTAGGAATTTTTGAAATCACAAAAATAAATTTAATGGACCAACATTTTGTTTTTAATCAAGAGACACCCCCGCACCATGCAACAAAAACCCACCAGTATATATATAGCAATTCAGAAAACAATGCAAAAAAAAAGTGTTTTTTTTACTTGATGAATTCAAGTGTTTAAAGTAAAGATATTTTGAAATTACCTTATCTTCACAAACTTAATATTTTGTACATTTCTATCAGTAATAAAAAGCCTCTGTAAATACTTTTACTGTAAATATATTTTCAGATTGAAATTGTAGCAATTGAATATTGGGAGACAACTTCACATTTTAACAATAACCAGTAACTTATTACTTGTAAATCATTCTTGAATTTATAAGCTATAATCGAGTTTTCAAGACTGGTGCCATTACACACCAGTTTAGAAATAATAGTACAATTACCAATTCTTTTTTAATAATTAGTTATTTTTATACACTTTATATATTCACCTTGGTTTGCAATACAAAAGATTTTATTTTTAAGGTGGATCTAAAAAAGATGGTTTAAGCATTATACCCTTTAGTGAAATTCAATTATAGTACAATATATTATTAATATATATTAATAGTTACTTGGACTCGTCAAATTCAGAAAATGGTTTTCAAAACTTATCATTAACAACCATTTCAAGGTAATAGAAAATTAAATTTTACCATTTCTTTTTACATTCTTTAATATTTTATTTTCAATACTTTTCTCTTAAACACTTAGAACTAGTTGATAAGATATTTCTCTCTCTCTATATATATATATATATATCTATCCCAGATAAAAATTGGTTAAAATGAGTGAAGAGAGCAGTTCTGTCTATTTTAATATTTTTCCTTTTTATAGCTAAGTTTCTGAAATGATTTTTTTTAAAATTCCAATTTTCTTTTCATATTGGAAATCTAGTCTTGAAAAACCAATTTTGATAAGTGAAAAACAAAATACAAAAAAAGAAAAAACTAAAACCCATATTGAGAAAAGTAAATTGTATTTATTTACTCAAAGTCTAAATAAATAAATTGTAAAAAAATGAAAAAAAAATTGTTTTAAAATGTAACTTACAAAAACTTAAAAAAAGATTGTGCATTTCTGAGATACAGGAACCTCTGTGGAATTTATCAAATATTAAAATTAAATATAATTTTGTGTTTTTCTAATTTGTTGAAGGTGAAAAGAATTTTGTCCTTTCCTCAAAATTATATGAACAATACAATCAGATAAAAACGTTTATCCACTGTGGAAACATGTAATTGTGGCCAAAATGCCTAATTTCAGTGTTATCAAAAATAATTAAAAAAAAAAAAAAAAAACCTACCAACAAGTTATCTCTCGTGGCATAAAGTCAGCTTTGATTTACAGTAATAAGGTTCTGAGTTTATTTCAATTTCATTTTTCAGAATCTTTGCTAGATATTGTGGAATTCATGTTGTGCAGTCATGGCTTCACCGCTAAGACCAAGACTTATAAATATCTCATAAAAAATAAACCAATCATTTAGAATTAAAACCCAAGAATTGAGAAAAGTAATCATTTTCAATTCTTAGTATTTTCCTGAATAGTAAAATTGAATATATGAACATTATAAAATTTCAATTTTGTTTAATTATTTTTTATATATATATATATATATATATATATATATATATATGGTTTGATCAAAAAGTATCAGGACTGGTGTTATAAAAAGAAAACTACACCACATATCAATTCAGTAGTCTACTTCTGAGGCCACACACTTTACCCAGCATTGTTTCCATTAATGGAAGCTCATTTTTGTGGATACCAAGCAGCTGCCTTATTGCATTCTCTTGGATTTCCACAATGTCTTGAAATCTTGTTCCTTTCAAGTAGGATTTGATTGTTGGAAAAAGGAAAAAGTCGTAAGGAGTGAGATCTACGTAATATGGTGGTTGTCAGACCTGGGAGAATGTTGTCCTTGGCCAAAACCTCCTGCACAAGCCATAGTCAATGATGAAACCTCTGTAGGGTGATGAGATGACCACACTCGACACACTTTCTTTTCAAGCACTGCTATAAAGAACAGAAATGAGCGATAACGCTATAACTTAGCATGCATGCATGACAGAATGCAAGCTCAATCTGTGTCAAGCAGCTTCACTCTGCATACTTTAGTGCCATTACCATAGTAACAGACCCAATACTTTTTGATCAGACCTCATATATATATAGTAGAAGTAGTAATAAATATAAATAAGTTAATAGTAAGTTTTTTTTTAAAAAAAAAAACAAAAAAAAAAAAAACAGAAATATCATCATGATGTTAAGCATGCACTTAACAGAATCTAACAAATGCAAAAAAACACATTTTTTTTTTGTTTTGTTAGGTGAAATTTAGATTTAAAAATGTAAGGTAAACCAAACATTCAAATTTTTCTTAATAAAAAAAAAAGAAAATTATTATTATTATTATTATTATTATTAATAGAATTTTTGTTTTTAATCAGAAGTTGATTAAAAAAAAAAAAAAAATCTGGTATATTATCATGATGCTGAGGAAAGACATTTGACAGCAAAAAATAAATATTTTTCTTTGTTTTTCTAAGTGAAATGTAAGCTTATAAAGTCACAAACTGTTCACTAATTGGTGTGACAACAAATGTTTATATTTAAGTTAGTGTTAGCTCATTTATAAATTTATATTTCATTATTTTAACTCCTAGTGGGAAATGTCCTCACAAAATCTAGAAAAAGATAAAAAAAAAAAAAAATTTAGAAAATTCTATTTTTCAAAACAAAATTATTTCATGCCTGAATAAAGATGATTTGGGTCAAGATTCTCTTGTAAAATACATTTTATAGATGCTGTTTACAAAAAAATTTTTTTTTCTAAGAATTCTTCTTCAGATTTGAAAAAAAAAACATTAATTAACAAAACTTAACTTTAGCTATGCATCCCATTTCCATATATATGTCAAAGCAAATAGAAATTGTAATGCATATTTCTTCTAATTTGGACAAAAAAGAAATTTTAGTTTGAACACAACCATACTTATATGGTTGGTTAACACCTGGAATTAATGTAGTTTTGATCATGTATTTTTTTTAACATCAAATCCCTAATTTTATCTCTCATCAATTTGCTCAAGAAATTCGTTTGTAGGTTAATATCTTCGTGTTTCATGCATATTTCAAGGGGGTCCCAAAAGTTTCACACGGTTAACAAAAATATTATCTCATCTTAATAAATTACTTAAAAAATAAAGTAATTTGTAAATTGTGTGTGTGTGTGTGTGTAAATATATATATATATATATATGGGAAAATATATACATTTTTATATATCAAGAACAATTTTAGAAGAAAACTATGATGACAAAGTGGAAAAAAAGTTTTCTACTTTTTCATAATTTTCCCTAAAATATATATAAATCCAAATTTACCATAGACCTTATTTTTTTATTAAGATAATAAGAGCTAATCCTAACATCGCATTCCCACTGAAGTAATCAACTTGTGCATCTATGCAGCAATCACAAAAATTTCTCCAAGATTCCTTGCAATTACCAAACATTCTAAAAGACAGTCAGACACTTCTTGGAATTCTGCTTGGTTTCTCAATCACATCAAAACTTTTGAGCTGGAATTTCATCCTGGAGGACGGGAAAAAAAAAAAGGTCGCAGTGGTCGATATCAGGAATATAAGTTAAATGAGGGGATGATCTTTTTGGAATTGTAAAACAAAGATTTTCAGATGAAGCTGAATATTTGCCAAACTATGAAAGCAGTCTTACAAAGAGCCTCGGTACTTCTCCTTCGGACGTTTTAAGCATCGGGATTGATCTTGTCCATTATCCCTTTAGGTTTAATGGTGGGACGGCTTCCTGGAAGTAGACATTCGATTCCGACCAAAATAATACAGGACTTCAAAAATAAAAAACGAGTTAACTCCCCTGAGACGTACAGTGATTGTTCCAATTAACAAGTGAAATCCAAGGGAAATAAATAAAATGTCGAAACGCTTTAATTTTTAATCTATGAGTCTTTAGCCTTTATTTCTGCAGATTTTTCAATGTGATCAGAAAAAAGAATTGATTTATTGGCAAAACCAAGCCAAAGAGGAATGGCCATGATATTTTTATAAAGTTTTGTATAATTTCAAAATAATATTAGTGTGAATCGAATTGGTTTTAACAATTAATGTTATTTTGTGTGTGTTCGAAATAACTGAGATATTGGAGGATTTTAAAAGTAACTTCAGTGTATTTCTTTTCATCATGTAAATACTGAGGGCTACAAATTCTAAATGCTCTTAAACAGAAAACAAAAAATTATCCCAGTAAACAATACATTTACCCTTCCTCAGTATTGTATTAAGCCATAGAGATAATGATCTAAAACTAAGTGTTTATCACTAGTAAAAAAAAAAAAAAAAAATGATTTTATGAACTTCTATTCACACCATAACAAAATAAAATCTGGAATAATTATTGGTTTCTATTTAAGAACATTTAAAATTTGTATCCCTTGATAAAAATACATACATTGAAAATACTTTTACACTCCAATATCCTAATTATTTCATATATAATGCTTGTCACAAAGCTCATTATATATAAAAGGAAGTAATAAATTTTTACTCGTAATCTGCCATTATTTCTTATTACTTAAATACTTATATTTTAGTGAATACATATCAGTGTGAATTACATCTACCGGCCTGTTCATTTGAGAATCTTAATAAAGCTTTCTGAAGGCAGCACATTTTCTTTATCTAGATTCTCAAATGAAGAAGCTGGTAGATGTAATTCACAATATTTAGACAAAAAAAGACAAAAAAAAACACAACAGGGCATCTTCTCAAACATGTGTATGCACTAAAATATACTTAAGTAATATATTTACAACAGAAGATGATGCTATATGTGTCTTGTTTATGGGACAGTTAAACAAATAAAAAATATTAAGAATTATGCGATTTTGGCACCTTTGTGCTAACAAAAAATGTAGTGTCAAAAGAATGGTTTTTCCATTGACAATGCTATTATTTTAACTACCTTCACTCTTCGGCAATGTTTGCTTTAAAAAACAAGGATTAGAATTGTAATGAAATCTAAACATATGAAAATGAATTCATAAATCATTTTTGTTCTTGAGAATTTACAACAAAAACATGAAACAGTATTTATCTATTTATTAGATTGTTTATTTACAAGAATGACATTCTAAAAACTAATAAAATTAAAACTAATGCACTGCAATATTTATTTACCAATTTATAAAGAAATAAATATGAATTTTTTTATTCATAAATTTATCAACATTTGCTAAATTATTAAAATATGTGAACTAATTATAAGGAAATCTTTATAACTTACCATTTTATAAAATCCAAATCAACTAGCAATTAACGAATGTTTTGCTAACCATTCCAATAAAAATCTAATAAAGTGTAAATAAATAATCTACTAGTGTTTATTATTTTATCAATTCTCAAGAACAAAGACAATGTATAAATTCACTTTCATATGTTTAAGTTTTATTAAAATTCTAATCATTGCTTTTTAAAACAATAAACATTGCTGAGGAGTGAAAGTAGTTAAAATAATAGCAGTGTCAAGGGAAAAAATGTCCTTCTGACACCATTTTTTTTGCGGGCACAAAGGTCTAATATTGCCAAGATTTAATTATTCTTGGAATTATGAAATTTTAAAATTGTTTATATTTTAAGGGATTTTTTTCCCTCCATTTGCATTGAAAATAAAAAAAAAATTTGTTTACATTTTTCAGCAATTTTACAAATAAAATATTCAAATAAACTTTTTTTGTCATTTCTTATTCAGAAACAAACTCTGAAATTGCTTATTTTTAGCTAAGGCAGTAATCAAAAATAGTTTCTAAGGAAAATGTTTCTTTTTATAATTGCTTTGAATCAAGTTTATATATTAGTATTATCACTGAGCACAAAACATATCTGGTACTATTACACTTTTGCACCCCTCAACCACAAATTGTATGGAAAGTAAGGGTCCAAAGATGAAAATCAAAGCAATGCATAGACCAACAAATGATGGATGATTACTTTGCAAATTCAAAGACTTAACATTTTATCATTTTTCGCATTAAATCACCACGGATTTATATCTAATGTTTTATACTTAATATCATTGGTTCTTGAATTAATATTAAATTAAAAACTTTTTTTCTAATGTTGATTTTCTTGCTTGTAAACATAATAGTTTCCAGAGGTTCAATTTAAATGACATAATACAAATCTTAATGCACAGGAAGTAGATATATGGTGGTTTGAAGATGGATGGTGCATAACTTAGCATCACATATTTAATGGCCTCAGGAGACATCAATTTTTCTTCTAGTAATAACCAGACTAGGTTTTTATTAGGTTATAATATCAATATTACAATGCTAACATACAACTAAATCTTTTAATAAAATGAAAGCTTATTCCCTTTTTCATTATAATATAATGAAGTAGTCATACAGTTAGAAAACTATAAATTTTTTAGTTTATCCTTTGTATCTTTTTGAATACCAAGCTATCAAGATAGTTTTATAGTTGTTTACAATATGTCCCACTTGGCCATATTTATATATATATATATATATATATATATATATATATATATATATATATATATATATATACACACACACACAATTTCCTGTTAATATATCTACCATAAATGTCATGAAGTTCAAATTGCCATACTGAGAATGTAGTGATAACTACAATATCAGGTTTGATGAAGAAAAAAAACATTTTGTACTTAAATATTAGACTATGTAGAAAAATAATGGATAGGATATAACTAAAAAAAAAAAGTGCTTCTTTTTAGAAGAGAATTTCCTGTAAAATAAAAGTTTATCTACTCTTACTTAACTGAATTCCTTGAGAATGCCACATGGTTTGAGGATATTTTAAGATGCCACATGGTTTGAGGATATTTTAGCAAGTTTTGCAGCATCAAAAGTGGTAGAAAGAGGGAAGAATTAAGACAATAATCTCTATATACTGGCTCCACCATGTTTTCCTTTATGGTGTGAATGAGTTTTCATTGACTCCATATCCATTACTGACTTACTGTGTACCCCGTTGCTGTTATCTCCCCCTCCGCTGCAAATGATACCCACGCTTCGGCCATGGATGCTGACAATGCTGCCATTACGAGGAAACACGCTGCCAGGGGGAACAGTTGTAACTCCCGGAGCCTCACTCCAAGTGGGCAAAGTAAAGCTTCTTGCCCAATCATAGGTACTGTTCAGCCTGTCTGTCACCATAGTAACAGGATGATGATGATCCTGGGGATGATGAGAGGAATAAGATGAGGTGCAACAGGAAGGGGGATCACTCATCATCAGTGGGGCTGGGGAACTTACCAAACTGCTTGAAGACTGTGAGGGCTGTTGAGTAGGGAGTGGTGGTGAAGAAACTAGTGGCACAGCTGTTGCAGCAACTGCCACAGTTGTATCTGTTACTGTGGGGGTAACATGGCTAGCCTCTTCCGCAGTAGTATCTACTGATGACCCCGTAGCGGCATCAGCTGTCGCAGTGGTCGCTGCCTTATTGTGATCATCGGCCGTGTGCGTCCGCTCGTGCTTCTTCAGGTTGGCTCGCTGCGAGAAAGACTTTTGGCAAATTGTACAGGTATATGGCTTTTCACCGCTATGAATCCGCTCATGATTATTTAGGTGAGCTCTCTGTGCAAACGATTTGGAACATGTTTTACAGGTGTATGGCTTCTCGCCACTGTGAATGCGCTCATGGTTGTTGAGGTGGTCGCGCTGAGAGAATGATTTACCACACACCCCACATTGGTATGGCTTTTTGCCCGTATGAATGCGTTCATGGTTATCGAGGTTACTACGTTGTGCAAAGTTCTTGCCACAGTAAAGACAGCTGTAGGGTCTCAGTCCCGTGTGTGTGCGTTCATGCTTAGCTAAATGTGCACTCTGGCTAAATGATTTTCCACACAAAGAACAGTGGAACGGCTTCTCACCTGTGTGTATCCGTCTGTGGTTCTTCAGGTGGGCCCTCTGTGCAAAACCTTTCGAGCAGACTTCGCACTTGAACGGGCGGTGGCCGCTGTGCGTGCGCTCGTGGTTGTTCAGGTGATCCTTCTGTGTGAACGACTTTTGGCACACCCCGCAGTGGAAGTTCCGGTCCCCTGTGTGGACTACCTGGTGATTTTTCAATCGATCTCGCTGTGAAAAAGCCTTGAAACAACAGCCACAGCTGAAGTGCTTACCTGCAGATGACGCATTCTCATGATGGTCAAGACTGGCTCTTTGTGAAGCGGCTTTATGACAGAGGTCACATTTAAATGGTTTCTGACTAGCACTGCAGCCTGGTTCGCTGCAGTCTCCTCTGCTGCAGCCTTCTTCATTGCAGCTACCTCCGATACTACTGCAACCACCTTCGCTGCCGCTGTTACAGCCTCCTCCACTGCAACCTGCATCACTGATACCGTTGCAGCCACCCCCATTACCACTAATGCAACCCCCTCCACTGGTATTAACTGAATTATCACCACCAGGACTTCCACTGCAGCTGCTTTCACAACTACTACTACTGCAGCTGCTTACATTACCACAACTGTTACCGCTGCAGCTGGCAGTAGATGTTTGTGATGTGCTAGAAGTGGGCAGTGAGGACACAGGGGGGGTAGGCTGGGGGGTAGGCTGGGATGTCTCGGTAGGTAGCGTTACTGCTGTGGTGGTTGTTTTCAAGTTCATTTTCATGTGATTATGATTGTGGTGATGATGATGGTGATGGCTGTTGTCATTGTTTTGGTTATATGACTGGGAGAATGGTATACTTTGCACTGAATACATTGTCTTCTTGGTCGATATTCCTGTTACTTGTTTTTTTTTTTTGTCTTAAATTTATATAATGCTTACTCAAAATGTAATGTCGTTCCACACCAGTGGAAATATAAGTGCTCTACATTTTTTTTTTTTAAATTCTATCATACAAATTTTTTTTTTTCTTTTTTAGATATATAAGTATTTTCTTTTTTTCTTGCTTCAAATTCCAACATTTCGTCTCCTTTACAGTTTTGATTAAATGTTGATACTGTTGAAAGTAATTAGGCTTAATCTTTCTTCAAAAAAAAGAAAAAAAATTTCTTTTTAAATGCTTCAATTTCAAATGGCCAGCCTTATGAAGAAACTAATTTTTTTAAAAAGTAGTTGTGATTGTAAATTATGACGTTAAAGTCTTCTATATATTAGCTCTATGACAGTGTGCAACTAATTTTCTAACACTAGAAAATGGAACAGGAAGAGCTTAAGATTCAACTTAATTCCCAATAAAATACTTAGAAATCAAGTTTCACATATAAAAGTTACCGAGGAATTGACTATTGATATTATTTTTGTCTATGCCTGAATTTACCAGAATTCACAAGTTTTTCAGAGCAGGGCAACATAAGTGGGTTTTTATCTGTCTTTCTGTTATTTTTTTTTTTTGTGTGTGTGTGTGTGTGTTTTGTAAGAATTTTGTGTTGATAGTAAATCAGGAATTTTTTTCTACAGACTTCTTGGTTAATATCAGATTTGGCATGAAGCCTGGTTCTAGCTGTTGTAGGTGAGCTTCACAATGGTGTTGTTGTGGCTAATCCTGCTCCTAGAGTTGCCACACTGGTTCTGTTCACTTGTAAATTTGTAACTGAAACATCTAAAAAGAGAACAGAAAAAATATAATTTCTTTGAGAGAGTTATTAAGAAAAAAAACAAAAAAACTGCAGTGTTGCTTTCTTAAAGGCAAATCAAATATCACCAATTGCGTATTTATGAGAAATAAGTTATCAAAAAAATAAAGAATAAAAATAACAATGGACATGTAACAGAAAGTAAACTTCAAGTTACAAGAAGTTAGTTTCAGAAATAGTGTAAGACGCTTTAATGGAGTCATGAAGTTATTGAAAATATATAAAATGAATTATAAAAGCTACAAAAAAAAGTACAAAAAAACCTAAAATAGAAACAAAGGTTAGAAAAGACTTCAAGTTTATATTTTAACATACTTGTCTTCTGTAAACCAACATGTCTAGTGTTATACTATTAACATTTAGCTCTCTGCATCATTTATAAAGTATTACTTCCTGTATATGGAATCCTGCCAAAATATAATGTTTTATTTCTATATATTTGAAATTGCAGTAACCTGGCTCTAAATTTCAGCCAAGATTGTTTTAGGTGTTGCCATAGAAGGATATGACAACACAAACAAGAAATTCAAATTTAACATTGGCAGGACTAACATTTTGCTTGGTGAAAATAGTCACCTACAGAGTGCCAAAGGTTAAACTGCTGAGTGACAAACAGTATGGATTTTTCACTGCTGATATCTTTAACTGTCATTATACACACAATAACAAATTCATCACAAAAGCCATCACATTAGATATCTTGAGATAGCTAAGGTGATGGCTTTTGAAAAAGATGTAGCATAAGAGGTTGCTACACAAACTATCCAGCTATGGAATAGTCTTTGTAATTATTAGACCTTTCCAATTGGGTAGGGTCCATGAAGTTTGTTGTTAATGGCCAGTTTTCTTTCTGAAGCATATGAGATCAATACAAGCATCTCCCCCAAGGCTATCCTTTTTCTGCTTTATATTAATGGTCTGCTGAGAAACATTCTCAGATCATTAGTAAATATCTGTGCAATATATAATATCACAGTGTATGAGTAGAACTCCAAAAATCTTGATGATCAAAGCCTGGCATCCAATGTCTCCTCCGACCTAAACTCGGACAGCTCAGTAGGTGAAAAACTAGCTTGTAACATTCAATACTTTCAAAACGAAGCTAGTAATGTTTCATCATCACACAGCACAGCCTGAATTTTCTCCAGTCATGATGAACAGTTACATTCCCAACGAGAACTTGAACGTTTGTTGGGACTGAAGATCACCTCAGACCTCAAGTGGAACTTGTATGTCTGATTGATTGCTAAAGATGCTGGAAAAATGGCTGGGTCTTTGTACTGCTCTGGAAAGTACCCAAGTCCTCCTGCCATGCTTTATCTTTATAAGAGTCAGATTAGATCAAAAATGAAATGTTACACTGCCATATCAGGGCTGGAGTTGCTCAATCCTCCCTTTCCAGCCTTGATAGAGTTCAAAAGCATTTCTGCAGCCTGTGGGCTATGAATGTAAAATAAGAAACAAAAACTGATAAGGTTATCATAAAGAAGTTAGAATTAAATAATAGTGTTTTTAATCAATTCACCCCCAAGCAAGAAAATAATGCTACTAAGACGCAAGGAGCTACTGGAAGTGAAAGAGAAAGAAAAGACTTTAGAAGGAACTGGAAACCCAATCCTAAACAGGAAACAAAGAATAAACCTCTACTCCTGTTCAAAAGACTAGGGAGGAGAGTGAATCTATCGACTCCTACCAAATTTACTTGTAATTTACTGTCGTTCATTACCACACACTGTTACAAGACTGTAGACAAAAAAAAAATCCCCATTTTTATATAGCACCTAACAAACATACCATTAAGCTGATCTGTGAAGGAAACTTACATTTATATAAATGAAATACAAAATTAAAATAATAAAATTTTAATGTTTTTATTTCACTACCTGCAAAATGTCAACATTAATGTGTTTGCATTGCTAGTACTTGTAGTAGTAATACTACAACTACTATTATTTTAATTAATCATCAGCATCGTTTTCAATTTGAAGGCATGCTGTGAACTAGCGTGATTTCTTATCTTCAGCATGGCTGTTTGTTTTCAAGCATGCCCATCTGCTCAGTCCTATTTGTGTTTCTTCAACCCCGACAGAGCCAACTTGTAGTTTACACTGCAACTATTCTGAGTGGACCTTAGTTACAGTTTAAGTAAGTGCCACACCAGGACCACATAGAGTTTGAATTCTAAGTTGTCTTCCTATACTGTTTGCCAACCACAGCTAGAGAGTCTAGTCCACTCTGCTATTTAATCCCTATTTTTAATTAATACTACTACTTATAACATGTGCTTGATAAAAGGCATTATAAGTAAAATATTCTCAATTTTAATGAAATTTAGAAAATATGGCCAACACGGAAAACCTGAATTCTTTATAAATAAAATATAGTACGTCATGAATAACCACTAAATACATGTTTTTAGTAACTTACAAAATTACTCAAAAAGACTTATGATCTGGCAGTTGATCACCCCTCTGATTTACCTCTAACAACTCAATAGGGAAAAAAAAAAAAAAAACTAACACAGGAGTTAATTTTTGGCCTAGAAATAGAGTAACATTCAATACCTCCAAAATTAAGCAAACACTGAATTTTCTTTGGTCATGATGAACTGTTATACTCTCAATAAGGCTCCTTGCCTTGAACGTCTGTTAGGACTCAAGTTAACCCCAGAGCTCAAGTTGAATTTAATTTGGAAAAATGGTTGGTTCTTTGTACCTGACTCCTCATACCAAATCTGTGAACAAGCAATGAGGAGACAATAGTTGACTCCCAATCCTGGAACTTATTTGTTAAAGTTAGTTATGCCATAAATTGTTAAAGTTAGTTATGCCATAAATGGCCAGATCAATTTAAACTGCTATAAAATCTAAAGAAACTCATGGTTAGTTTGTAAGTACCTACGACAAAAAATTCCTTTAGGTTAGAATAGGAAGTTCTTTATTCCTATGAAAAAAAAATAAATAAAAGAATCGCTATTTTTAAAGAATAAATAAATATAATTATGCAATTACAAACGAATGCAAAATAATTTTCTTGTAGTCTGATTGCCAATTCTAAGAAAAATGTTTTTAAAGAGTAATTGTAAACAGATGGATTTTCCACTATATTTTAAACAAAAGTTTTTTTTTCAATTTACTAATTTTCTTTGAAACAAATTTCTGTAGACATTTGATTTTTAAAATGTAAATTTTCTGTCATCCCTTTTCGATTTAAAAAAAAAAAAAAAAAAAAATGAAGGATTGATGATAAATTCACCATGACAATTTTTTAAAAAATGTTTCAAAAAAAAAAAAAAAAAAAAATTTAAACATGTAAAATTACTTTTCATTTTCTATACAGTGTGGTCCGAAAGTCTTGTCAGCCTCTACCTTTCTTCCAAACTATAGAACCTCGTCGTGTCAGCCATCTGAAACAGAAAATTATATTATATAGGGGTGACAAGACTTTCGGGCCACCCTGTAGATTAGCTTTGCCTTTAGTTTTTTTAGGTAAAAATCAAAATTTTGCTAGAAAGGAGGCATTTTATTTTTAAAATACCCACATTTTGCCGGTACAATTTCGTTTTAGCTAGTAAAGAAAGAGCTTTTTTTATTCTTTTTTTTTTTTTTAAATGAAACAATGATTTTTAAAGGAACAATTTCCAAGCATATTTCAAACCCTGTAAAAAATTATTTTTTTAAGACTAAAAGTCTTTCTTTAACTCATGCTTTATCTGGAATTGAGAATCACTGATTGTTTACTCACTGAACAGGGGATTGTTTATCCATATTTTTTTTTTTTAGTAGCGCAGTGTAAATTTGATGGAATTCATTACTAAAAAAAAAGAAAATAATTCTGAAGAATTAGGATTCATTGGTTTGTCTCTAATTTTAAATCGATTTTTTGGTCTTTTTAGTTTTGCTTTTTGTCTTTTAGTTTCACTCAGCGCACTCCCAAAAAATATGGAGAAAAAATAAGAAATTATTTTGTTTCATCTAACAAAATAAAGATAAAAACTTAATTTTCTAATCAATATAATTAACAATGGAAACTCAATATTCCAATTTCATTAAGTAAACTTACAATGAGTTTTTGATTTGTTTTTAAACGTGAGAAAGTTTCTTTTTTTTTTTTAATTAAATAAATGAAAACCTGATGAGTTATTTTCTCTTTCGAAAATAAAAATATTTTTTGTTAATAAGGCAAACTTTTGCATCGTGCTAAGTTTTTTTTTTTTTCCTTAACTTTCTCTTGTTAATTATTTTTCTCGTAATACTTGATTTGACAAAATAAAAACAAAGCAAATTGGCAAGTAGGGCATGAAGTTTTTCAATACAACACAGAAAGACAAAAGACTTTAAAAAGAAAAGAAAAAAAAAGGACTCTATGAAATAAAATAAAAAAGTTAAAAATTCAGACCTGGACAACTGAAGAAAATAAATATCTTAAACCATGGAATCAAAAGGGGGAAAATATGTTAATCAGGAGAAATAATTTTGAAGTTTTGTCTATAGAGAATCCGATGGTTTTTTTTTTTTTTTCCTTCTTTACTTTTTTTTTTTTGTTCTTTCTTTCTTTCTTTTTTTTTTTTTTTTAAGTACACAAAAGCATAAACGTTGCTTTCCACAGAAACCGGTGTTAAACGCAAATTAAAAATAAGACAAGGGAAATAACTGCGTGCACCGGTAAATGTAAAGCTAAAGAGGATGATATTTTCAGAGGAACTTCTTGTATATCTATGTAGGTTTTCTTTTTTGGTTATTTTTAAAGAATAAAATATAAGGTACAGAAATATAGAAATCTTCCTATAATTATTCTGTTATGGTCTATATGTGTAACGCGCTGTAACCACCTCCTGAGTAAAAAAAATGTATTCTTCTATTCATTGTTATGGTAGGGAAAGAAATATGCCATGGAAGACTCTATTTAGTTTGGATGTAAAAAGGGAAAGAAAAAAAAAAGAAAGAATTTTAAATAAAATAAAATTTCATCTTTATTTTAATGAATAAACATATTAAGTTTAATTATTTTACAATCTGAAATATATTTTCAAACAATAAATGCAGTAAAACCTTGATTTAAAGAATTAACTGGATGAGAGTGTTTTCTTTTTAAATCAGTGATTCTCAACCCCCATGCCACACAATCTTAAGTGTACTGCAAAATATTGTCTATATATATTTGCATGTATGTGTGTGGAAATAGTAATAATGGTATGGCATTAGTATTGGAACAAATGAATAAATATTAAATAATTTTTGCTGTGATATTTTCATTTGCTCCTAGGTGTGCCATTGCTTAAAAAGGTTGAGAAACAATGCTATAGATCCTTAAACCCAATAAATTCAACATTTCAGAAAGAAGCAAGTATCTTTAGAGGCAATACGTTCCTCTTGCACTTCCTTGAACGAATAGACACTGGTTTGCTGCATTTAGAAGCCATGGCATGAATGCACATAAAAAGACAATGTGCAAAAAGTTTGCTTATAATCATTGTCTAAAATTTGAAAATTCAACAAGGCCATCATGTAAAAAAAATCAGTTTGCACTCTTATTAAAACAAGATTTACAAAATACACTGGAAATCTTAAAAGTACCCTATAAATAAATTTGTACATTATTTACATTATTCGGACTATTGTCCTCATCTTTGTCGCCATATTTATCACAACGTTTTGGCCGTTGTACGCTCCGGCCTTCTTCAGGTGGTTGGAATGTCAAACTGAACCCTTTATTTCGCTCACTGGGGTAGACTGTTCTAGTTCCACATGTTTTGATGGATGTCGGTTATCAGTTATCTCCTGTTAATTTCCCTCTGAAAGTTCTCCACTGCCTTAACTGGGTATTGAACTCACACTCTTTGGGTCCTGTCACTGGATCTAACCACATCTTTATCCTTGAGGATATCTGGGTATGAATTTCTGGGTGTTATAAAATTGTGTCAATTTGAACAGCAATGTATCTGAACAGATCAGGCTGTAAACATGCATGTACATACTAGAATTGTCCTTCCAAAAATGTTTTTTTTTCAGTGCATTCACTTGAGAGCATTCATTTACAATAGGTACAGTGGAATAATGGATAGCACCTCGATCTGAGGAATTGGGGAGCTGAGTTCAAATTCAAGTCGAATCCATTACATTCACTTACATGCTAGTACCCTTAGGAAGGTATGAATCCTTTTCTTCTCCCCAACTATGGGTAAATAGCAGGACAGACCAGGTTCTATAGCCTTGGATGGCAACTGGTCTACCACAGGAAGAAATGGCTACCTACTGTCAGAAAAAATCTGCATTGTCAGTCATGTATCAAAAGATACATGATCGCCTAAGTGTGTATCACTTTTTTTAAATGAAAAGTCAGTTTCTAAAGGACCATGTGATCTATGAATAGTTCCTTAAAATCAATGTTTTACTGTATACACGAGATGTTTTTCTTTTGCTTTCTCTCACCTTCTCTCTTTGTCAGTTGCTCTTGAACAAAGTAAAAGATTAGATCAAGGCAACTGGAGATACAGAGGCCAGTGAGAGAGAGAGAGAGTACCGGAAACCCCTTCCGAAACAAGGCATAAGCCTCTACTCATGTCCAAGAGAAGGGGGAGGAGTGTTGACCGGGCAGTAGGAAAGCCTACCTACTCCTATTACATATAACACATACAATAACAAAAACAGAGGTAACAATTAGAGAGGGAGGTAATTTGCAAAGAGTCCTGGCTGACACTTGCATTTACCCTTTCACAACATTAAGTTAAGTTTTAACTTAGTATAAGTCCCATTGTCTATTCTAAAAAGAAATTGAAGAAAATAAGGTTATCCGGATTTATTGCCGTGTCATAATAAAAGCCCCAACATATGTGGCAGCGAGTGTGCCCCAACATATGTGACAGCGAGTGTTAGTCCGCTTTCTTCCTCATGATAACAAGTGAATGTACAGCTTACCTTAAGTCCAAGCATCGACCTGGTGGGGGGGGGGGGATCAACTGCCAATCCACTGCCCTCACCAAATAGTGGGCTTGGGAGGCATGCTTTCAATAAAAATTAAGAACAACAGGAGAAAGAATGGTGGCGAAAACAATTCCAAGTTCAGAAATTTTATCAAGCAAGAATAGTCGGCCATTAAATCATGAGAATACTGACGAGACACTTTCGCATCTAGCCAAAGACATTCAATTTTCCCTTTTTTCTGATTTTTCTTTCGAAACGGGATTTCTAACTAGACCATTAACATAAGTTAGAATGATTAGGACAAAATGTGTTACTATGGACAAACACACTGACGAGTAGGGGGAGAAAAAAGACAAAAAAAAAATACAATAAAATAAAATTTAAACATTAAAAAAAAAGAAAAGAAAAATAAACAATTAAAGAAACTATACAAAATTATAAAAGATATATTTCTAAAAGATGGGACAAAAACAAGGAAGTGTCAAAGTGAAGCTGATAATTTGTAGAAGCGCTTTTGCTTACAATAACAGCTTCCAGTTACTCCCAGTCGTGAGGTTTGAACACTCTTCAGCTGGTATTGTGGACAACTCTTCATGACAAATCTTCTTCAGGTCATTCAAATTACTAAATCTGACAAGTTTTCAGATGAGAGAACTGATTGGTCAAAGTTGATTTGCTTATTTTCAAGCCACTGTTACATAGCATTGGCTGTATGTTTAGGATTGTTGGCCTGCTGAAACATCCAATTGCACTTCCTTTTTAAATTAGCCTTGACTAATATAAAGATATTCTTTTTCAATATATTCTAGTACATAATTCCATTCATTCTTTCAACAATTGTGTGAAGTCATCCTGTATCATGTAATAAAAATAGTCCTGTACTATTAGATTGTCACCCCAATGCTTTAAGATTGGGGTATAGTATAACTTGGATTTTTTTTTATTCTTCTTCCCACAATCCAGTGATCAAATTATAACTGTATTTTTGTTTCATCACATTGACTGATTTGTTTTTTTGCAGGTTGTTTAAAGCCAGAAATTATTTTTAGACTGTAAGAATTCTTTTAAGATAAAGATTTTACTGATAAAAGTCATCCTAATTAACCTATAGCTGGGGGGAAAAGAGGTGGATTCATACCTTTCCCAAGGATATTTTCATATAAGTGAATATAACGAACCCAACTGAAATTGGAACTTGGCTCTCCTATTTCTGAGCAGTTATTCATGACACCACCCACACATAAGCAACAATCACAGCACCCCACTCCTAATAATCTTCATAGAAAAGAAATTGGAAAATGGCTCACTGGAGGGTCATGCCAGCCTTGCAGACATACCACTACAACCCTCCAGTGGGTTGTGTACGTTCCAACGTGTTAATCTATAGTAATATGAAAAACATTTATCATTTCTATTGTACAACACTAACAGGTATTTTTCCATATTTTTCAAATTTTAAAACAGATTTTTTAAAGAGACATTATATTAAAAAAAATAGATGTGTGGGTGGTGTAATGGTTAATTGCTGGAAAGGAGAAATCAGCAAGCCAAGTTCAAACTCTGATCAAGTTTATTACATCCACTTTCATGCGAATACCCTTAGGAAAGATATGAATACATCTCTCTTCTTTCAGCTATATAATAAAAATAGCAGGGCAAACTGGGTTCTCTAGCTTTGGCTTGTAACCAGGTTAGATCAAGGATAACTCTTAATTCAAAAACCAATCTCAAGAAGGATGGACTCCATTAGGTTATTTTACCCTAGCTACACCCACTGCTGCTGCAGTACATGTGATGCATAATGATCATAAAGTATTATGGGACTTATGTGCATATTACAAATAGTCATTATTTAAAATGACTGATAGATTGAAGCAACTCCATATCTAAATATACAAAGTGTGACAATTCCATTCTTGAAATGGTACTGTGAAAACAAAGATGGCTGCTGCCACTTGCACGGAACTACCCTCGTAAAGCTAACAAAACTACGGCCAGAAACAAAAACAATGGGATGACAAAACCAATTCAACGTGGAGCATTGAAACAAGAAAAAATTTTAATAGCAAACGCTGAACAATGTACACTACCGACACATTTTCCAGAGTGTGCTACATTCAACTAGAACATACTACAACACCCTGATATCAACACAAGCACATATCATTGACATGTTTTAGCATGCATCTCAAACAACGCCTATTTTTTCAGCTCACAGAACAAAAACTTCCATAATTTTACATATATCCAGAAAATATTTCCTACCTGGAGGGGTATTGCCAGAGTTACTTTCTCCTAACTTCTTTAATTTTCCAAACTGGGGACACTCTCCAGTTTTATATATACTTGGCAATATCTTTTCTCGCCCTCTTTTTCTTCTCACTTTTCAGCTGACACTACAACAATGTAAATCTCTCATGGAAATTTGCATTTTTTTCCTTTGGGGGTAACACCATGAACAATACATAAGCACACACGTACATACATACGCACATTCACATTATTGTCTTTGTAACTTGTAACCTTTCTTTGTTAATACATTATTATTTGTGTGTACATATATATCTTGTTGTTTCTCTTATTTCTTTATGGCAGATTCAATCTCCAAGTCCGCCATGTTTTGTTGTGGGCATTTCAGGAGACACACGTGTTCATCACACAACACGTACACACCAGCTCGCAATAAGCTTTTACATTACATGAAAATTGTGACAGTTTCAGCTAAACATTGTTTCTTTACCTTTTCAATTAAAAATTTTGAAAATCACTCATTTGTTGTGTCCATCTTAAGCTTATCTTACAAATTTTTAAACCACTTTGCTATGGTTGATGAAATGTCTTGCAAGAAATCTCTCAGTTCTATAGAAGTTGGTAATGTCTTGTAAGAAATTTCTTTGTCCTGGTCATTCTTACATAGGCAAGGAATTGAATTGTGATTCAAGATAAAGAATAGACTATGAAGGTAGTGATATCAATCATTGACCTGGAGCACTTATCGAGATATCTTTTAAGACATTTTTTGTCCCAAGTCTTCTTACTCTGGCAAGGAATTGGATTGTGATTCAAGATAAAGAATAGACTATGAAGGTAGTGATATCAATCATTGACCTGGAGCACTTATCGAGATATCTTTTAAGACATTTTTGTCCCAAGTCTTCTTACTCTGGCAAGGAATTGGATTGTGATTCAAGATAAAGAATAGACTATGAAGGTAGTGATATCAATCATTGACCTGGAGCACTTATCAAGATATCTTTTAAGACATTTTTTGTCCCAAGTCTTCTTACTCTGGCAAGGAATTGGATTGTGATTCAAGATAAAGAATAGACTATGAAGGTAGTGATATCAATCATTGACCTGGAGCACTTATCGAGATATCTTTTAAGACATTTTTTTGTCCCAAGTTTTCTTACTCTGGCAGGGAATTGGATTGTAATTCAAGATAATGCATAAACTATAAAGGCAGTGACAGTAATTAGTGATATGGAGTAGTCTGGCAAAATATCTTGTAAGGTTTTTTGTCCAGAACCTTTTTATTCTGGCAGCAAATTGGATTGGGATTAAAGATAATTTGTAGATGATAATAAAAGCAATGATTGTCTTACATTAGATAATAATATATTTCACTAATGTGACATTATGAAGACTATCTCGAATGCAAGTGGTTAATGAAAATTCTAGGAATTGAGTATTTTAATTAGAAAATGCCTCACTTGTTTGAATATAGATAAAATTTGATGTCAGTACTTAGCCTCATGTTTAATCAGGCAAGATTTTGCCATTCTCAGTAGAATTGTTAAGCCCATTAAACAAAGATAAAAAGAAAATGAGATCTTAGGATGGTAAATGTTTTTTTCCTAAATAAACCCTGCTAGTAAACTGCTTTATTTTTTCTGTACATATTCTAAGGAACTTAAAAATATGATAAATGTTTTTCAATTCAGCAAGGAAAAACTTGAGATTCAAGGTAAGCCACAAGTTATTTTTAAATACTGTAATTTATTCCTCAGTAAGAATCATATCAACTATTCTTGAAAGTAATAAAGAAGAAACATTAGCTTATTGCTTAACTATTAGTATACGAGGTCTGATCAAAAATTATTAGGTCTGGTGTTATAAAAATAAAACTATAACACATATCAATTCGGCATTTCATCTCCTTTGAAGTAGTCCCTGTCTTAAGCCACACACTTTATCCAGCATTGTTTCCATCGGTGGAAGCATTCCTCACTCCTTTTTGGAGATAGCAAGCAGCTGCCTCATCAAATTCTCCTGGATTTCCTCAATGCCTTGATATCTTGTTCAAGTGGGACTTGATTTTTGAAAAGGGAAAAGTCACAAGGTGTGAGATCTGGGGAACGTAGTGGTGGTTGGACGTGGGGAATGTTGTCCTTAGCCAAAAACTGCTGCACAAGCCATAGTAACTGATGGAACCTCTGTGATGTGGTAAGATGACCACACTCCACACACTGTCAAGTGAGCAAGAACTACTATGACCTAGTGTATATGTGCAACAGAGTTCAAGATCAACCTGTGTCAGGTGGCTTCACACTGTGTACTTTAGGTCTGTTACCGTAGCCAGAGTTCTGATACTTTTTGATCAAATCTTGTATATCAAAAGTATTCTTTTTTTACAGACCTTTACTCCAAAAAGTATTTCATATATACAATTCACATCTAATGAATATACTAGTAATAATCTTACAAGTATAAGAAATTACACTCGTCTGGAAAACCTTCGGTGTCTTGATTTGCAAATAATCAAACCAATACCAAAGGGAAAAAAAATGTATGGAAAAAAGAAAGAACAAAGAACATGTTCGTCAGCTGAAAATAAATCGTCTAGCATGCAAGTTCAAAGTCCAAAGAAAAAAAACCCCGATATGAATAAGCAAAATAATCTAGTGAATATGTGTAGCCTCCATTATATTATCACTATTATTATATTTCATATCGTTATCAATACTATTCTGTTGTACATATTGTTATAATGTTATATAATACAAGTACTGAGATTCTAGCGGTTTTTGAGGAAGTGGTAAGAAATTAATATCTAATCATACCGCCCCAAACTGCTATAAAGAGACTTTTGTAGCATGACAAGTATATTTTAATAATCTGACCTCATTCTGGTTGTCATGATAACATCGTATATCAGGTTGTTAAACATTAAATCATGGATTTATTCAGGTCTATCAAGAGGATTTTAATTTTAACAGATACTTATTCTAAAGCCTATTTCAATATACCTGAAGACTATGTCACCATTATATTATCAGTATTATTATTATTATGTATTACTTGCAGCGTGGCCCAGCATTGCCCGTGCTCGATTCAAAAATTGTATGACTCATACAGCAATCGCTATCACTTGACTTAAAATATGTTTGCCCTTCCTTGCCTTTAAAGAAGTGCCCTTTGCCATGCTGATGTTGCTACATGCCTTACTTCTTGCCTCTCTCACACTGCAAATTTTTTCTAAGCTCTATACTAAACATTAAATCTGTTACGAAAAAAGAACTAAACAAAATGAACACAAAAAGATAAGCTTTAAAAAAAGGACTCATAACTGGAAAAACCAAAGGAAAAAAGAATGTTAACAACAAATACTTTTTCACACCCAACCAGTTCTGCGGAATCGGAATCAACGTTGAGTTTAAGCAAGCGAATAAGCCAATTGGAGTAAAGTGACATGCAGATTTAAATTTTTCCCACTTGTGACGAATGCAGCTATCGATTTTTTTTTTTTTGCATGCTAGTTAACATTTGTGTCAGTCAGCTGTTGGCTCTCACGCTGGCCAATAGAATCTTCCTGCCTATTCATGGCAGCCAGCTATAGGCTCTCACTCTGGCCAGTAGAAAATGGCCGCAAACTACATGAAAAACTGCTGTAGAAGCATGAAAAAAATCAATTATTTCCACTATCGATGGGAGTTGGGAAATGCAAAGTCAGTCTTGGCCTTCCCGCTTTTGTTAGATTCTACCTTCGAGAAGGTGTAGTGGGGGTAATTAGCCAACCCTACTAATCTACTTCTACTAATAATCAAATCTCAATGCAGAAAAAAAAAAAAAAGTTTTTACTTGCTCAGTCAAGCCTCTTCTCAGATTAACTTTATCAATATAAAAAAGGACTCCAAGCTGAATTATTAATCCATCATTAAATTAGTCAATTAGTTCTTCAACCAATTTTCAATTATTCCTTCTATGCTTCATTAACATGTAACAAACATTATAATACACCGAGTTCTAGCGACCACTGCATTAGTCCTACCAAATTATTCATTCAAATACGGGCAATAAAACCTATTATTAATTATATTGTTAACTGCCGCCTTATTTTTCCATTGACCCACAAAAAGTAAAACCAAAGTGACTAGTGTTTCACCCACTCACTGCATACTTCCACATGCTGATCTTTCCACTTACACTGACGAACTCTAAAACTTGAACCATTGCAAGCTTCAGTTGCTTTTGCAATGATTGAATATCAAAATGAAAACAAAAACATGATGCAGTTAGGTCACTGTGTTTAAGAAGTTGCTTCATTTAGAATTCAATAAATTATTTTTCTTCAAATAAGCAAAAAAAAAAAAAAAAAAAATTCCTTACAAAAGAAACTCAGTCAATAACTGCAAAAAAAAAAAAATAAAAAAATAAAAAATAATTTCCATGGTCAAACTCAACAAACAGAATAATTTTAAAATTATGAGAAAAAAAAGTAAAAACAAAAATAGAGAAGAGATATGAGTCAGAGGCTTTAAAAATAATTCAGGGTTTTTACAAGAAGGTTAAAAAAACAGGGCTCAATGCAACAGCTGTTCTAAGCAGATTACGAATAAAATCTAAAAAGGCAAAGACTGAAATATAAATTATTCGTTCAAAAAATAAAACTAACATCTGAATATTATAAACCATAAGTTACAAGGAAAAACTGTTCTGGAAGAAAAATTAACGAATTGAAAGTAATTCTAAAAAATAAAAATAAAAAAATGGTTACCACAAAAATTTAGTCTTAACATTTTTTCTACGATTATCATACGCGACTACACATCATCATTTCATTGAAGTTAGTGAAATTAAATAAAGACTTTCAAATTGTCATTTCTGAAGTGATCATATTTTTGTGGCGTGGGGAGATGTCTTATGATTCGAATAACTAACACAATAATTGTCATTCGGTTTTGAAAGGAGTATCAACTGACGCCTGACCGGGGAGGTGCTTTTTAGCTTTATCAATATTTCTCGATGTCAGGTTTTTTTTTAGGGCTTCCTTAGTTACTAGTTAGTAGCACAAAAAACTAACAAATTATGTGGAACCCACTTTGACTTACCCCAAAATTCAGATTTTTTTTTATTTGATTTATTTAAAAGGGCTTCTTGGCCAAAAAAAGAACTTCCTAAAAACCTCCTCATATCCATTGGACCATTGCATATTTCTTTCTTTTTTTTTTTTTTTTACACATTATTTTTGCTCTCACAAAGATTGCAGAGCAAACTTACTTGAATGAAACTGAAAACAGTTCATTAGGAAAGGAATTTTAACAAAAAAAAAAAAAAAAATCAATTCATCTCTAATAATTTGCATGCGTTTTTAATAAACTTCGTAAAATTGTATTTTAGAAGGAATCAATTTTTTTCAATTTTATAAATTATTAATTTCTCAAACATGTTTTTATTTTTAGTCGTTTGGATTTTTAACAATAAGACTAAGAGCCGACCGGTCAGTGATACTTTAGTTTTTTTGTTTGACACTTCAGTAGTAAATCAAATTACAACGAAAACCTACACCACTATTAGATTTTAAACCTTTTATACTCAGATTATTTATATACAGTGTAACCCGGATATAAGAGAGATTTTCTCTGGTCCCAAATTAGAGCCTGTGTTAGACCAAATCCGGATATAAGATACTTCTTCTCCGGTCCCGACAACTCTCTTATATCCGGGTTACACTGTATGCACACAAGCCTTTGTTGAATCATTTTATTTTTCATCAGATCTCATATTGCAAATATGAATTTTCCGTTTTGTTTCGTTTTTTGTTTGTTTTTTTGTTTTTTGTTTTTTTTTGCCATAAGTCTTCCTTAAGTAAACAATAAAAAATAAAAATCCACAAGTTGATATTTTATTTTTACAAGAAGAGATTTTGAAAACCACTTGAAATTGCAGGCTTGTCAACAAGACGTTTTACGCTATAAATAACAATCAAAATTATTCTTTCGTCGCATCCCTATTGCTTAGATTTAAAAAAAAAAAAGAAAAAATAGGTAACGCACACACAAAAGGAGTTTTCTTTATTATCAGTTTCTTAAACAAAATCAGTGTTCTTTTGTTTGCTCTAAATTCCCGATGCCCTTAAAAAGAAAAAGAATAATTAAAAAATAAAAATAGATGGGAAAAAAATGTTTGCCCAAAATAAGACAATATTTTAAAAATTATTGATAACATTTTTAATTTTATTTTTACGTCAATAAAAATAAAAAATGTTTCATTCTCTAGTTTAATGTGAACATTTTTTTTTCAAGAAAAAAGTCTGCTCAGTGCTCGAATAAGGAGATGCAAGAAAGAGAGGAAAAAATTGCGAAAAAGAAAAAAAAACGCATTTCAATTTCATTTATTTAGGACGAAAATCTAATAAAAGTTAAAGAATAAATAAAAACCTATGAAGTATTTTGTAATTTAAATAATATTTCTATCTAATTTTCAATATAACGAAAAAGAAAAATTGCACTTGTCAAAAATTAAACATAATCATATTGTGATGTGGCATGTTTTTTTTTTTTTTTTTTTTATCATCATTCATTCACCAGGCTACTAGGATTTATCCATTCCAAAATTGGGGGATCGGTTTATCTAATAAAATATACTAAAAATTGAACCCCCTATTTATAACCACACTAACCAAACTAACTCCCTTTTATTTTCAGTCTTCCTCAAAGAGTGGGTGGGTGTGTTTTATTAAATCATTTTTTTTTTTTTAAATAAAGTAAAATGTGATGATGCATTGCATATTTACATATTAAATGAGGCGATAAATGTAATTCTCGCTATTCAAGATGATTTTTTTTTTTTAAGTAAGGATTTGTACTTAATAATGTCTCTTACCTTTTCGTGTGGGCGAGCGTGCGTGTGATTGTGAAACATTTAATTAAATGATCTGATAAAAATGCATGTAGGTGCGCGCTGATATGCTCTCTAGTCCATCTATCTATATATATGATCGTGAGATGAGGAAGAAGGTATATTTTTAAGAATTGATTTAGATATCCTGTACCACCAGCACAACAATAAACGAAAATAAAAATAACGTTTCAAATACTACGTCTTTTTTTTCTATTTACTTAAAAAAAAAAGACAACAAACTCGGATATTGTTTTTTTATATATTTTTTTTTGTAAGTTTTCACATAAAATTGTCCAGATATTTTTAATGTAATTCAGGTAAGTTTTGAATTAATTGATTGAATATACTGAAATCAGAATTTAAAGTACCTTAAAAAATAATAATAAAAAAAAACAAAAAAAAAAAAAACAGACACTACAGTGACACTGTACAGTACACTGACAATAGGAAAAAAGGTTGTACATTTCTCTAATTTATTTTAAATTCAAACAGGTCTCCCATCCATTTTACAATTATTGTATTTTCTTTATTATGCTTTCTGATACAATGATTTAAAAACTAAGCAACAATACAAAAATGAATGTGTATGGGAAAATTACACACGACCATAGGAATAATTCTTTAAACCTGTTTTTAGAAGTTTCAACATCATCATTCCTCAGTGGTTGCTTGTCCATTTTTCTACTTCCATGTTAGAAGAGGTTTGAAAATCAAAAATGGAGGAAACCATATTTTTGGTAAAGTTCAAGAAAGATTCTGTTCAAGAAGCTTCATAATCTGTAAAATAATTTATTATCTAAAAAGAAAAAAACAATGGATGGTACAATGAGAAAAAACGTCTATACATGTCTTTTGTCTTCAGAGATTTCTAAACTTTTTGCATTAGCAACACAAAGAAATAGGAAAAATTTTTTTAGAAACAAAGAAAAAAGTGCTGAACACCTGCTATGTAATATAAATCCTCCTATACTGGACAATTTCCCCAAAAGATAAAAAGGAGACTTGAGGCAACAGATATGTGGTTCTACCGAAGTATACTGAGAAAAATATAGACACATGTGAGGAACAAGAAAGTTTTAAAGAAAATGGAAACAAAAAGGACATACTTTGAGAAACATAATGAAGAAAGAAAACTTGGAGAATATGACACTCACAAGACATATTCAAAACAAGAGGGGGCTGAGGGAAACTGAGTAACTTAACCTAACAAACTTGTATAAAATGGTTGGCAGAATAGGGTCAGGGAGGGATAGTAAGAAGACAAACATTACTTGTTATGAGGAATAGGAAGTTATGGAGAGCCATAATCGCCCATATCTTGAATGAACACAGCACATAAATCATTCTTTAATAATAATTTATTTTTGCAATATATTACTCAAGATATGATAGACAAACTAAATATCAAATATCAAAATTTCTTTTTAAAGAAATAATACAATGAAAAACTGACTTAATAATTAATGACAGAAGAGTTAAATAATTAATTTAAATTTAGAAGTCTGATCAAAGTTGATTATTTAAACCAAGTTTTGTTTCATTTTTTTTTGATTGATTTGTTTTTATCAACCTTTTGCAGCTTATTTAAAGCCAGAAAATATTTTTAGATTGTGAGAGTGTTTCTTTTAGATAATAATTATTTTAGTGATACAAGTTTTACTAATTAACCCACAGCTGGGGGAGAAGAGGTGGATTCATACCTTTCCCAAGGGTTTTTATGCATAAGTAAATATAACAAAGCCAATGGGAATTGAAACTTGGCTCTCTAATTAACAGTTCTGCACCATTATCCATTACACCACCCACACATCCAAGCTTACAGCACCTGGTATTCCCAAGCAGTCACCCCTCTAGGTACTGACTGGACTTGACATTGTCTAACTTCGGTGATCATACAAGAAACAGTATTTCAAAGTGATATGTCTGTAAGCTATCCATGAATAGCCATGCATTCTTGGGAGAGATAATGGAGTTGTTTCTTGTTGATTTCTAATTCAAAGTTTTCCTTCTCAAAGATTTGGTTGCCAACCAAGGCTAGAGAACCTAGACTACCCTGCTATTTAATGCAGAACTGGGGGGAAAAGAGAAAGATTCATGACTTTCCCAAGGGATTTTATGCGAAAGGGAATGCAACAGAGTAGCCCTGAACTTGACCTTGGTTCACTGATTATATTTTCAGCACCAATAACCACACATCGTTTCTTACTATCAAAGATGAAATCTTAGCTCCTATTTTATTTATTTCCCCATGCTGAGGAATAAGCCAAAAACAATTTTTTTGCAAAAATTTTTCTTCATTTTCATGCTGTTAAATCATATGGATTCTCTGTATTTTACAAAGAAAAAATGAATTTTCATTAAGTCAGTTATGTGCAATGCATGATACATGCTTAGGCGATCCGGTATCGAAAGATACATGACATGAGGCAGATTTCATTTATTTCTGCAGTAGGCCAGTTGCCATCTAAGGCTATAGAACCTGGTCTGTCCTGCTATTTCCTATAGCTGGGGAAAGAAGAAGAGGATTCATACCTTTCCCAAGGGTATTAGCACATAAGTGAATGTAATGGATTTGATTGGAATTCAAACCTGATTCCTCAATCCAAGCCGCTATCCATTACTCCACCATGATTAAGTACAAAATAAAATAACACAGCAAATAAAAAATTATAATTATGTTTGAAAACATTATTTCAGTTTACTATTGATGGTGAACTTCCAACAAAATGTTTTACCTATAAATCAAATAAAAGTGTAATATTTCAACACTACATTTTGAAATACAATGGGTTTAAGTGCCAGTAAGAATGTAGATGTTTTTCAAACATTGCTGGCATCAATGATATTAAAACCAGTAGCAGACTGGCTAGGGTGTCAGCTGGCCCAATGTCAAGTGGGCCCCCTATATCAAATAAAAATGAAATAAACAAGCACAATTTTAGTAATAACAAGGAATAAAAACTTTATAAAGTCATCTGCACACTATCAGTTGCTCAAATCCAATGTGAGAGGACATTTTTAAAACTAAAAACAAGTTTAAGAAATTTGCTGAAGAAAATTTGCAATCATAAATGTTGCTATCCATTGAAAAGGAATTGTTAGATGAATTGGATGCAGAAGTAATTATTGGCAGGTTCGAATAATCATCTAGTGAACACAAAGGATTGCTCTTAATATACTGTACTACATGCAATGTTCTGTTGTGCTTTTGAATTGTCTGTTAATGTGTAAATTGTGCAGTAAACCATTTAAAATATCAATCAATTATTTAAAATTTAAAAAATAGATAAAAAAATTCAATTATAACATTCTGTATTTACATTTGATATCTACTGCTAATAATATGTACACATATTGATTGGTTTTCTGCAGTTTATCAATCCTTTGCAGATTATTTAAAGCCAGAAAATTCTTACGGAGAACAATGTTTTAGTAATACAGGTCCTACTAATTAACTCATAGCAGGGTAAGAAGAGATAAGTTAATACCTTTTCCAAGAGAATTTGCACATAAGTGAATATAACAAACCCCACTGGAATTGGAACTCAGATCTCCAATTAACAATTCTGCACCATTATCCATCACACCACCCACACATCCAAGCTTACAGCACCTGGTATTCCCAAGCAGTCACCTTCTAGGTACTGACCAGGCTCAATATTGCTTAACTTCAGGGATCATATAGGAACCAGTGCAATAAAACAATAATATGTAGATTACATGTACACTGTAATTATTAAGAAATACATTCTTTTTCCACAAAAATTTTAATTGTACCCTTTTTTTCCATATGTATTTTTTAATCCTTTTTATTTGTTATGAAAATTAAATGATAGCATTAAATGGGCCCACTTTGTCTCCTGGCAACCAATATTTTTAGACCCAGTCTACTACTGATTAAAACATTAGTAAAATTAATAAAAAAAAATATTATACAGACAATTAACAAATACATTGCCATTACTAATAAAAAATGTTGTAGAAATTATTTGAGTATCTCTCATTGTGTAAGTAAAAATAGCAGGCATATTTTTTCACTAAATTGAAACATTTTTTTAAAAAAAGATGATCAGAAAACAAGACATTTTTTTTATAAGAAAATCCAAATTAAAATCTGTATTTATTAATGTAAATACTGAGATAATAATTTCTCAATGTTTAATCTTCATGCTCACAAAAAAACTGTGCGTCAAATAGACAGTTATTCCCTTGACAACGTTATTACTGCAAACATTTTTGAATCCTACAGTAATGTTTATTGCTTTTGAAAAGTGACTAATTAGAATTTTAATAAAACCCAAACATATGAAAATGGAGATTTCTTTATTCTTGAGAATAAACATTTTTGAATCCTACAGTAATATTTATTGCTTTTAAAAAGTGACTAATTAGAATTTTAATAAAACCCAAACATATGAAAATGGAGATTTCTTTATTCTTGAGAATTAGTAACAAAAATATTAAACACTCTTTATTAGATTGAATAAAAAACTTGTTTTCATAGTTATTTATAAATAAAAAAATAGGTAAATAATAAATATTGCATTGTCATTGATTTACATATTTTGGTAATTTTTTTTTATAAATTTTTCATAAAAAGATTTCTTTTCAAATTTATTTCTTTGTAAAATGGTAAATATATCTGAATATAACATCATTCAGCCAAGTGACAAATTTTATTAATCTTAAAAGGCAAATAATAAATATCACATTGTATTTGGTTCACATATCTTTATAATCTTGTAAATCAACATTTCCAAAGGGGTCAAAAGTGTATACAGTAATAGCGGTGTCACAGGAATAACCGTTCTTTTGACATTCTGTTTTGTTGCAGGTACAAAGGTTAAACTCTGCCAAAAAGACAATCAAAGAACAAGACATTTTTCATGAGAAAATCCAAATTAAAGTTAGTATCTATTAGTGTACTATCTTAACTAACTTAAAAGCTGAGATAATAATTTTTTATAATCATATAAAGAATAAAAATAATTAAAACTCAACAATGATTCATTTCACATTAATAAATTGAGGCATTTGCCTTATTTGTAACTCTTTAATATGATAATTGTTTTCCTGGATAATATTGGAATTGAATAACCTGGCTATGCACCAACTGACATTAAAAATAAATTATACTTTATTAAAACCAAAAAATGCTATTAAAAATCAAAATCTTTACTTAAAAATTTGATTTGCCTAGAACAAGAATCCTCAACAGAATGCAAAAAGCACTGGACAGTTGTTTTATCCTTTTTGGGACTCATCAGCAGTGCACATTCACTACCAAGAATCGAACCCGAACAACACAGGCATCATACCACTAGGCTAGCAGGCCTCAGTGACAAAGGGGAAACTAGCTAGGCACAGTATAGCGCAGCTACTCCTAATTAATTTCCTCTTCGTCACTGAGGCCTGCTGGCCTAGTGGGATGATGCTTGTGTTGTATCGTAACAGTCCAGGTTCGATTCTCAGTAGTGGATGCGCACTGCTGATGAGTCCCAAAAAGGACAAAATGGCCGTCCAGTGCTTTCTGGATTCTGTTGAGGATTCTTGTTCAAGATGAATTATTCTGAGAAATTATTCAAATCTCAAAAAAGTTCTATCACTGATAATTTAATAGTATATTGACCTAGGTAAGCTACAGAGAATTCTGAACTCTGCCCTTTAATCTACAGGGGTAAACTGTTCTCATCCTGCTGCCCATGTCTAGGGATATCATCTACTTCTTACATAACTAGTGGATTAAAGCATTACTTCATAAATTTTTTGGTTCAATAATAATTGTGAGTTCAATCCCTGGGCCAGGCAGTGTATACTTGAACTCAGTGGAAACAGGCAACCAATAACCGAGATGTACTAAAAATAGCAACTAGATGAAATCACTAAACATGAGCAGTGAAACAAGAACAGTATATCCCCATAGATTAAATAAAGGGTTCAGTGCAGAATTCCTTGTGGAATGGTGACTGGAGGACACAACGGCGAAAATGGTGTGATAACAACAACAAAGATGAGGACAATAGTCTGAATATAAATAGTTTAAATAATGATAACTCCTCATCCCAGAAATTCAGATATAAACTTTATAGTAATTAAAAATAGTTAAAACAAAACTATACAAGAGACAAAACCTTTAGTACTCTCAGTTGATAATTTTGAAACTTGCGAATGTATAATTAAAAAATCCTGACGTATATTATTTTTTTATATTTTATTTCTTGCATGTGATATTATTTATGTTATGGTGTTGCATATTCTTTTATTTGTGAAGTTCTCTGCAGACTTTGTTAATTAACATTTTATATTTAACATTATATACCACCAGCATATCCACTTTAAAGAATATTTTTTTCAGTAAATATGAAGTTATGTTCCTGTATTATAGATGAGAAAAACTTTCATTTTCTTTTGTGATGTATTGTGCAACGGCATCTTACTGTAACATTATTGTTGTCAAGACTAATAAGAACATGAAACTACGTCTCTCATACATAACATGACAGTGTATTCAACTCTGGACTTTCTTAGCACGTGGGAGTGTGACTTTCAGGTTTCCTCTGAATACAGATTCTACATTCTCACGAGGTTGTAAAAGACTCTCCTCTTCCTCCCTTTTGAATGGACCCTTATATAACTACCTGCCATTTTTTTTTGTCTCACATAAGCACATCCCAAGCGCAGCTAGGTCGACCATCTATTCGCATGTTGGAGACGGCCACAGACATTTTTGCCTACATATGCACCAGGTTGTGAAGGGTTGGGGTGGGTGGGTAAGAGTACTTTTAGAATTATTCCATTAGTCAGACAAGTTGTTCTGAGAAAAAAAATATAGATTAATCTGAGTAAAAACATAGAAATAAATGAAGCAAGTCATACTGAATTATGTTAATCCTGCCAAGTTGAAATGAAAAGAAGCTGTCACAACATACGTAACTACAAAAGGACTTCACTCTCCCCTCCGAGAACAGGGCTTACGGTCACATCATGTTCAAATACCAGTTCTCAAATGATCACCAAAGTTAAGCAATGTCAAAACTGGTTAGTATCTACATGGCTGACCACTTGAGAATACTAGGCACTGTAAGCTTGGATGTGGAGTTGGTGTAATGGATAATGGCTTGGAATTGGAAATTGGAGAGCCGATTTAAATTCCTGTTGGGTTTGTTATATTCACTTACACGCAAAGGAATAAATCCACCTCTTCTCCTCCAGCTATGGGTTAATTAGTAGGGCATGTATCAGTAAATTATTATTATCTCCCCAAAATTCTTGCAATCTAAAAATATTTCCTGGCTTTAGATAACCTGCATAAGGTTGATAAGCCATAGAAAATGAATCAATTAATCAATCAAAAAAAGCAAAAATTGGTTTAAATCATCAACTTTGATCAGACCTTTCTAAATTGGTATTATGATATTTTAGATTAATTAATTAAATCTTCTTTCATTAATTATTAAGTCAGTTTTTCATCATATTATTTCTTTAAAAAGAAATTTTGAATTTGATATTTGGTTTATGTATCAAAACGCAAATAATATTTTGCAAAAAAAAAAAAAATTATTTTTAAAGAATGTGTTCTTTTATGGGCTGTGTTCCTTCAACACATTATTACGATTAGGGCTCTCCACAACTTCCTATTGCTCATAACATATAATGTTTGTCTCCTTACTATCCCCCCCAGGCCCTATTCTGTCATCCATTTGTACAAGCTTTTTAGGTAGGTCACTAGATGTTTTACCTCTGCCCCTCTTATCTTGAATATGTCCTGTGAGTGTCAAAAAATAAAAAAAAAATCAATCAACCCACCATCAGAAACAGAACATAATCTAGCTTTACAGACAGAGCATATTTAGCTGCAAAATGACTTCTCTCTCTCTCTCTCTCTCTCTTCTTGAGAATGGAAAAGATTTATAAATCACTATTGTTCATTAAATAAAAAAAAAATAATAAAAATTGTTAGTTCTTGTTACTCTTACTGCCTGTATTTTTTTAACTTTTAAAAACCATTAGATAGATATCCTTCATTTCCATCAACAATGGTCCTACCTCTGACTTCAACTGAACCCACTACAAAGGCACTGGTCCCAAAACAGTCATCAAAACAATAAAGACGAAGATACTAGTACTCTAAATTGATGGAACAATTATGTCCTCTCAGAACTTCAGGCAATAACTTTTCCAATATAGATTATGTAGTTGCAAGACTGATCAAAATAAATCAAAATTTCCAAATAAGAAACTATTAGCATTCTCATTCTTTTTGTGTTTTTTTTTCTCGTTTTAATTAATATCTGAAATTTTCTTAACATTGTACAAAAATGCTTTAGCAAAGCCTTTCACTAAATTTAAGGAAGTTTTTTGGCTTCCAAATTTTTTTTTTATTTTTCTTAATTTTATCAAAATTCCTGCTGCAACATCTTTACATATAGTTATTTATTACACTTAACCTAATCTGACACAAGATATAGTACCTAGTGAATATTACCTCATCAGTGCTAATAGTCCACTAGGCTTGTTAACCATTATCCTACAGTATGTAAGTGAATTTTGTAGCTGAGACTTTTGAGACTCATGCCTTCATATTTGGAAATTATATATTTGGGAAGGATATTAGAATAATTCAGAACTTATGCTGGGAGCAAACTGCCTGCATAAGGATAGAAAATGAATTTGGTAAATATACAAAAATAGAAAGTCGTGTAAGATAAGGATGCATTTTCTTGCCAGACTTAGTGAATTGATTCTGAGACAATTAGAATTCCTACCAGAATTTACAATCTTAACAACATTACATATGCAGATGACAAAAGTGAGACAGAGGAAAGTAGCATATAAGCTACCTAACAAACTCGTGTAAATGGTTGGCAGAACAAGGAATAGGAGATATAGCAAAAAGAGGAAATTTATTGAGAGCTACAAAGGACTGGAAACTGTGGAGAGCCATGATCGTACACATCCTGGTGAGTGTGTCCTTGAACCTTCTTGAGATAATGTTTTCTGCTGACATGAAATGAAAAGATTACATTGAATCAATTGCTAGTTCTGCTGCTAGGAAAGTCGTTTCCCTGTATTGGGCTACACAATTTTTCTCGCCATAATGTATCTTACAAATTTATAAGTCTACTATTTATCCATGCACTGAATATTGCAGTTACATCTGGTCTGGTGCCCCAGTTATATATTTAGAGATTCTTGATAAAATCTGCAATGTTATTGGTAGTGACTTGGCATCTCTGCTTCAGTCACTTTCCCATTGACATAATGTAACTTTCCTGTGTCTTTTCTATAAATATTTTCATGGCAATTGTTTGATGAGCTTTCCTCTTTGGTACCTAGACTTTATGAATGTAAGCATACTACTAAATTAGCAGCAAGGTCTCATCATTTTACAGTTGTATTGGCTAGATGTAACTGTAGGTTCTATGCTAACAGTTTCTTCATTTGCGCTTCTCGCTTGTGAAACTCTCTTCCAGGTTCTTGCTTTCCAGTTAATGTTGATTTTCAAAAATTTAAATGCAATGTCAATTGTTATCTTCTGTCTTCTTAATTCTTGCACATTTACTGTTCTCACTCCTTAATGTTTTCTTTTTCTCATATTTTCTTACACTGAGTAACCTCTTGCATCTTAGTGCCTTTATTGCCTTGCATTGGGTGAAATGATTAAAAAGAAGGAGATGTGCAGTTTTAGTTATAATTACTATAAGGATCAGAAGTTTTTTTTTTCAATGTGACAATTAGGAGAAAAAATTTTTTGGGGTGGGGAGGTTATCAGTTCAAGTGAATCATTAGTAGATACTTATTGTTAGTTCTACGTTCAACATTATAAATAAGACTTTGATAGTATACAACAAATGACTGTTTTTAAAACTTTACGTTTTGGTGACTCTCTTGCATGGAAGTTGGCACAGAAGGTTGGTTTTCATGTTCGAAATATATGAATGCTGAGCAAACCTCTTGGAAAGTTTCTTATTTTCTTTCTTATGAATACAAATTGTATTCTTCTTGTGCAAAGGAGTTCATAGCTTGTGGTACGCTAGAGCAAAGATAGAGAGAGCAAGACCATTTCCTTCTTTGTAACAGGCAGCCATCTTGATTAGTTTTTTTGGTGATTAGAGAGGAGTGGACCAGCCTGTCTCACCTTCTCTTGGAAGGATATAGAAAACTGATCTCGAAACCTACTTTTCCTGGTTTTATAAGTTGCCTGAGTGTGCAATAGGATTGACCTTCGCTTTGATACAGGACCCTTGATCTTTTGTTTTGCTTATCCATGTATATGGTTTCAGAAACAAAGTTAGCTGGTTGACCTGCCCTTAAGAATGCCAGTGTTAATGTTAATGAGTTGTTAAGTAGGTGCTACTTTTCAGGGAATTAAAAAAAATTTTTTATTTTATTTATTAAACTTAGCCTACTACTAATCACTTTTTAAAAATTAAATTTTTTTTGCAACATAAATTTAATTATTCAAGCCAAATATACAATTTGAAATGTATATAAAAATTATTTTTAAAAAATCTAGTCAATAAATAAAGTTTAATTACATTAAATTCTTATGATAGGTGTGCAGGTGGTGTGATGGATATTAACATGGAAAGTGGAATCAGCAAGCTGAGTTCAAATTCCAGATTCATCTGTTGCATTCACATCCACAGAAATACCTTTTTCTAGACTTGGGTGGCAACCAGTCTAAGAGAAAAAAATCTTTGAATTCCAAAACATGGTGAAGACAACAGGAAAACACCCAACTCTCTTCCCCAGGAATGCATGACAATTCACAGATAATAAAGAATAGAAAACCATGAAGAGTTATTACCTATATCCTGAAAGATCATGACATTAAAAAAAATAATTATCATAGCACATCAGTTTTGGAATAAATAAAAGACTATTTATTCTATATACTTATAGATATGAAATAGATCACAATTTTTTTTAATCATTTTACTTCAAACAAGGCAATAACGCCACTAAGACACAAGGGCTTACTAAGTGTGAAAGAATATGAGAAACAGAAAAAAACATTATTGAGGAAAGAAGACAATAAAAGAACAGGAATAAAGAAAACAGAAAATAATGATTGAAATTACATTTAAACTTTAAAAAGTTTTTTTTTTTCAATGTGACAAGTTGCTAAAAAATACATTAGTCAGTCTCTTAGTCAATGACAGAGGCATCCTAACATATCAGTGGTCCTACCTCTGACTTCAATGGGGAGGTGCTGTTTGGGGAACAGATCACCAATCACTAGGCTATGATAAATCAAAGATAAGAAGTAGGGAGAAATGTTTGCATTTCCTAGTTTAGTAGAATTGAATAACATTTTCTTTCTTAGCTTTTTGTCTGAGATCAAATATGTATCTATTCTATATGTATTCTATATACACTAAAGTAAAATGTGTAAAAATTCAAATATAGATAAAAAATATATATCTGTAAAAAGAAAAAGTCTATGGATAGAGACAAAAGGTGAACTTTTCTTTATCAATGCATTTTGTCCTCTGTCAAGGTAAATGTAAGGATTTTATTTTGCAACAAGTATTTATAAACAGAAGTAAAAAAAAAGATTTGTTAGATTTCCAAAATTTGTAAATTTAAAAATGTTCATAAATATTCTTCAGGCTAACTGTGAAAGTCAAGGTAAACTATGGCTAAGGGATGTAATTTAATGCCTAATAAATGTTGTTGTTATTGAATTTTTTAATGTAATTATTATTTAGTATTTTTTGAGGAATTAATTTATATATTTATTTATTTTAAATAGTAGTAACTTTTGATTTAACTGTTTTCTATTAATTTTTTTAATATTTTTATAGTCATGTATGTTAGCTTGGAAAAGTAAATCTAAATATATATCAATTTTTAAGTATCTTTTTCTAGATCTTAAAGGTATCCAGTTCAAAAAATTTATTTGAAGTCAGATGTTGCAGTAATTCTATATATAAAAATAAAATTTTACTTAAAAATGTTATGGTCCTTTTATTACTCAGGTTTATTTGCAGAGGAATCTAGTATGTTAAATTTGGTCTTGACAATATCTTTTTTCTTTTTCTTTTTTTTTGTTGCATTGAGTAAGATAACTCTTCATACTGTACATTCATCATGAAATAAAAAAGAAAAAAAAGGAAGTAGATGTAGAATAATGATATGTCATGATATGAAATTGATCGTTGACAAAAATTAACTACTGTGATCAATTTAACAAACCTTTTGAATGATTTTTATTCATGCAGTGAGGCCTCTTCATAATTTTATTAAAATTATTTAAAACATAAAAGGGATTTACATTTTTACTGTTATTATTAGTAAGAATTCAACTGTAAGTGGTTACCAACACAAAATATTTTAGAAAATTCTATCCAAATATTACATTAAGTTGAAAAATATTTTAAAATAAAAAAAACAAAAAAACAAAAAAAAATTCAAAATTGTAAAAGAATAAAATTGTTGGTATCTCTGTCTTAAGATTTATTGTCCCAGGTGATATTAATACATTTATCAATCAAAAAGCATGAACAGATTTATTGATTAGATAAAAATAAAACCATAATTGCTGAAATAAATTATTAATAACTGTAAAAGTTATATTTCCAAAGATCTAAAAATATTTTCAATTAAAATCAAGAAAAATATGTGAATGAATTTTTAATAAAGTTTGGAGTTTAAATTATGTATTAGATAATTTCTGTGAAATATTCTATATATTTTTCTCTTTTTCTAAATTTGATGAAAACCATTTAGAATTAAAAAAATAAATAAATTTGAAGAAATGAAGAAAAGAAAGTTGAATTGTCAATAATACCTATGCCTAAATTTGAATAAAGTTTCTAGTTAGAGATATTTTATATTTGTATTTAAATAATTTGTGTTCTCTTCGTTTTATAAATCTGGTGAAAATGGCCTAGAAGTGAAATAATTTAAGTTAAAAAAGAAAAAAAGAAAGAAAAGAGAAGAAAGTGTTTTAAGTTGAATTGGCAAATATGAAATTGAATAGTCAGTCATTGAGTTGGCAAATTGCCTCCCTTTGCAGTTTTCCTACCTTCTTTTTTTTCTTTCCGTCTTGATATTGTATTCCCGACTGCTGCTGCTGCTGCTACTTCCTGTTCAGTTTTAGAGAAGAGAAAGGAAAAGAGAAAGGTGAGGGCACAGGTTCTTCTTTCTTCTTCTTTTTCAACCCTCAACAATAGAAAGAAAAGGAAAGGAGAGAGGAAAAAAATTAGAAAGGTCTGTGAGTTCTTTCTTTTTTTCTTCTTATATTATTATTATCAATATCTTCTTTCTTTTCATCCACTTGCTGAAAGGCCTCATCTTTTTTTAACCGCGAGAAGAAGAGATCGCCTTCTATCGAATCCAGATTGTGTGGCTCTTCCCGGTTTTAATGACAGCGAATAATAATAATAATAATAATAATGTTGTCTCTGGTTTGGTTGCTTTCTCTACAACAGAGCAACTAAAAAGAAAAAGTCTGTTGTATATTGTGAGCCAGATCTTCAACAAATGGAGTGAAATAATCAGTTTTTGTTATTTTTTTTTATTTTATTTTATTTTTATTTTTTTTTTTTTTTTTTTACGATCCTGGCTCCTTCCTTTCTTGGTAGGTAATTGTTTTGTTGTTATGGTCTTTTCTTCCCCCCCTCCGCTTCTCCTTTTTTATTTCTTTCGTTTTTTTATGCCCCACCTCATATTTAGATCTTGACCACTGATTGTCATAAATACATTTGTGTGTGTGCGTGTAACTTGGATCCAAGATTTCAACGGACCTAAAAGAAGCTCTAAATGATAATTATATTGCATGAATCTTTATTTCCCTATATCAAGAAGGTCTTGATCACACTTAAAAAAAAGTTAATCCTGAAATCGCAAATTAACTAAAAAAAAAAAAAAAAAAATGCAGTAATAATTAATTTTTCTTTCTTGTCCTTCTCTCCGTAATTAATATTCTTTTTTTTAACACGCATATGCATCTTTTAATTGCAAAAAATACAGATTAAAATATATAATTATTTTTCCTTCATTTATTTTATGTCAGCGATACCACAGATATTGTGTTAAAACTTCTGGACACACACACACACACACATACATCAATAATATATATATATATATACATATATTTATATATATAAAACGTGCGCGTGTTTAACTTCGATTACTAAGAACGCGAACTTGACCTAAAAAGGCATAATTACTCTTCTTATTAATTGCTAAAAATCTTGACCAAATATACCATTGTTAATGCATGCAAAACCTCAGCTGACCTTAAGGAATTAAAACCAGAATATAATTATTAATCTATATATTGTTTCTGTTTCATTTTTTTTTTTTTTTTTTGTTTATTTAATCACAAATGTGATTATTCTTTGATTTTCTTATAAATGCAACTACTTTTAGAAAACAAAAAGATTTGATATCTCTTTAAAAACGAAAAAAAAAAAAAAAGAATCTTCTTTCTTTATCATGCTATATTGCCACAGGAAAATAGCCGGCTTCAAAATCCATTTATTTTAAAAATATAAATAAATATTTGTTTTCACTCACATTATGCAAGTTTTAAAAATCTAATAGATTTACTAATTTAAATCTTTCTTTAAAATATATACACTGAATGAAAGCTCTTGAACTCAAAATATATTGTTCTTATTATAAATTGTTTATATTTTTTCCAAAATTTGTGATCTCTTAAAAAAAACTAAGGAATTTTAAAATTGTTCAGGTTGCAAATTAACTTAAAAAAGACTAAAAATACAACAAAATATATATATTACCTGCATTTCTTGATTACAGTGAGTTTGAAGAATAAAAAAAACTTTCCATTTGTAAAATCACTTTCGTAAGTAAACTTTCATAACATAGTCAAAATAAAAAATAAATAAAATAAAAACTCCATCCCTTTTTCTTTCCTTGTTTTAATCTGCATCATTGTGATTTTTTTTATTTATTTATTTTCAGGAGACCCATTCGTATGTGTAACTTTTTGTTCCGTCTGATTGAACCCTAAATAATAAACTACAATTATTATTAAAAATGTCAATTATTCTATATTGCCAGTTATTATTTCGGATTTTTAAATTTTAATGTTCTTAAAAATAAATAACTAAATAAAATCGTGGCTTTCAATTGTCCCAACAGGAAAAAAAAAAGTCTACAATGGGTCATTGATTTAACTTCCTTCTTTTCTAATATAATATATGAAAATTTTATGTGACTTTGTTTTTTGTGTTTCATGTATTCTAGCGAAAAAAAAGCCGGGTATGGAGAGAAAGAGAGAAAAAAAAAATATGAAAGTTTTTTTTTTAGTTTAGTGTAGTTGACAATGACATAGTCATTTTGATGTTTATTTGTTTACATTTACAATAAAGTTGATAAAAAAAATAAATAAATAATGTACTGCTTTGAAGCTAGACAGAATGATTGTCACAGATCCCACAATAATAAACTGTTGACAACAAACCTTAATAAAAATAAAAACACTTACAGCAAATTTACTAGCTTCTTTCATTTGCAATATCTTTTCAAGACATAGACGATCATGGCTCTCCACAACTCCCTTCTTTTGTTGCTCTAAAAATAATATCTGACCCTCTGCCATCTCTCTTTCTTGTAGTGGCATCCATTCAACACAAACACATTAAAGGTTATTCATTGTTTCCCTTGGCTTCAGTACGTCCTGTGAGTGTTAAATTCTCCAGGCCCTCTTTCCTCATTATGCTCACCAGTTTCATTCTGTTTGTAAGCATCGGTTTCCTTGTAGTTCCTATTTTTTTTTTTGTTTAATCTTCTTTGTTGCTCACATGTTCTATCCATAGTATTCTCAGTGTTCATCAGTAAAACCAAAACTTAATTGCTACTTATTCCTAATAAAAAGCTGAAGAGAAAACATATTTGAGCTGTAAGGATAAGTAAACCTTCTTACCTGTCTTGTTATTGCTTTTAAGATATCAATCACATTCGTAACCTCACAAACATCCATGAAGCAACATTTTTATAATTAGAAACAATAAAAACAGAAATATTCATCTCTTTACTGAAGAAAAACAGATGGTATTTTTGACCGCATATTTTAAACCATATTGAAGAAAAAGAAATCTTTGTCATATTCTGTATGAAGCCTGCTTGGCAAAAGACTATCTACACTTTTTTTTCAAAACAAACACAAAATTTTAAATAATTTCAAAGACTTTTTAAAGTTTTTATTTCGGACCAACCATAACACTAAACTAGGGTATAATTACATTGAAAAATACTAGTATTGGGTATTTACGTAAAAGTTTTTTTCATGTTCAGTGAAGAAAACATTTTTTTTTAAGTTATAAATTTTTAGAAAACTTTAAATAATTCTGTAGAGTGATGCTGTATCCTTTTACCAAAATGAACTGTCCTTCCTTTTTCTAAATGTATTTTTCTGTTGTTTGCATGTTAGTAAATCTAGTAGTTTTGTTTTTGGTTTGTTTTTTTACAGATATTCTGCTGTGCACATTTTCTGCTACCTTTATATCTTTAAAGTAAAATATAGATATATACCTGTGTGTGTGTGTGTATGTGTATATATATATATATATATATATATTTCTTTAAAAATATGATTCCAACACACTACATAAATACTAAAGAACTTTGGATTATTTACCTAACGAGTTCTTTCCTATTTTCTATATATTTTTCACACACACACACACACACACACACACACACACACACACACACATATATATATATATATATATATATATATATATATATATATATTTATCCATATAATATATCTTTTGTTCATTTCTGTTCGTCACTCTCTTGAATTGCAATGCCAATCTGTATCCAGCTTAACTTTGTTTAACACTAGGACAGTAAATTTCAAAGTCACTATTAATGGCTTGAAAGCCCTGTTCATTAGTTACTAAACTAGAATAAAAAATTCTTAACTGAATTATATCCCTGCTAATTTTTTTTTTTTTTTTCCAGTTATAACAATGTACAATTGTTTTCAATAATATGAAATGATGAAAAAGAAAGCCTTACTTGTAAAATTGCATAGTCATTATCATCATCATCAGTCACATGACTGGGTGTGGTCGTAGGGTTGTTGTGCAGGTGAGCACCTAACCAGTTGTCTCCACATATCTAGATTGAAAGGCAGAGGTATTCATTCATGTGTAGGCATGTCTTATGCAAATAAGCGCATCTTCCTCCAGGCCAAACTACAGCCAATATCCTACAACTGGAAGGCTCACCTTGGTAATAGACACATGGCTCTTGATTCTGTAGGGGGAATCCTTCACCCTCACTGTTGACTTCAGTCCAGGAAGCTCTCCACCCAGTATTGGATGCCTATATATGGAGCCCATTCTACCCCCATTGTGTTAGATGACCAGTGACCATACGAGAAGGTTCATTCACCCTTTGAGAGGTGTTGTATTGGATAAGAAGACCTGGCAAAACCCATTCCTCTCTAGGTTAAACCACAGCTGATGTCCTCTAAATCAAAGGCTTACCTTGGTTATGCTCACATGGCTTGTTGATTCCATCTGCACTGATCAATGACTTCAATATAGGAAGACCTCTGCCCAGTGTAATCACTCATATCATAATCATTCATATCTCATATCTTGTACACCATAATTATTTTAACAGTAACCTTCTACCTTAAGTGAATTTAATATAAGGAAAAACTGTTTATGAAGATGAACTAATAGGAGTAATCCACATTTTGCTATAAATTTTATATTCTTCACTGCTTTGAATGCTAATATGTCAACATTTGGTATGCTTACATACATAGCTATGGAGCACTGTCTACCCCACTGGAATAGATGGCCTGTAACCCTACAAGAAGGTCATATTGTTTTTAATCCTGCTAGGTGTCTAAACCACCTTCCTCACCAGAAAAAAGCAGGTGGCAGAACCAATTTAGTTGATGATTATTCCAGCATGCAGCAGGTTTTACTGGTTTATGTATTACTAGTACCACTTCCTAAATACCAAAATTTGACCAAATGATCAAAAATCAGAATTTCTTTTTGGAAGAGTTCCTTGGATGGGCTGAGAACATTTTAGCACTTCCTTCAAAATTAATATGCCAAAGTTTGTGTGTGAATGTTTATATGACAGAAAGTTTGAAGGATACAGTATTTTTTTGCATGAATAACCAAAAGACTTCAAGTAATAACATTATATGAGAGTGAAGTCATCAACATCATTTAAGAACATAACATGCCATTTCTGGCCAAATGAAGCAGTCTAGAAAAATGGACTGAGATATTAAGTTTGTGAAATCAGCAATGTGAGGTTGACCTCAGCATTTACAAAAGGTCATCAAAGTTCATAGCATGTCCTCCAAACCATAGGCTCACCTTGGTCATGCACACATGGCTGTTGATTTCATCTGCTTTGGTTGTTGACTAAGAAGACCTCTGCCCAATATAATCACCTCACTAGTTGCATACATAGCTACAGAGCCCAGTCTACCCCATTGACCAGTAACCCTACAAGAAGAAGGTCATCTACCTTTTAACAGGTGTTGTTTTTAATCCTGCTGGGTGTCTAACCACCCTCTTTACCAGAAAAACCTGGTGAGGAAACCACTTTAGTTACCAATGACCTAACCATATGGCAGGTAGTATTGTGTTACATGGTACCAGTAGAGTGATTAGACATAAAGTATATTGTAATATTATTCTGCTAGGACATAGAGCCTAACCAATAATTATATGATAATCATCTAAAAAATGGGTTAATAATAATTTAATACAAATGAGAAACGTGAATACTTATATATTAAAAATAAAGAACTAAGATTGCAATAAAATCTTCAATCTTGGATTTTTAATGTAATTAACATCTAATTGATATATTCTGCCGAGAGAATAATTTTCAGTTCTCTGTTGCCTTGTGTGATTATCCTGAAATAAGTTTAAAATTAAATTAAAAAATAAAATAAAATACATAATCAGTTTTAATCTCTAACTGTAAGGACTCTGGAGCTTAACAATGACAAAATAACCAAAAGCATCTGATCAAAACTTTTGAATAATTATTATACTAACAACTTCTTTACATCATTTACCTGTAGGAAAACAGGAAAAGCTTTAAAAAAAAAAAAAAAAAGGAATTCCTTGTCTGATTTTTAATCAAACACATGAGAGTTACTATAAACTTCTAATGACAAATATCAGATAGTAAAAAGTATAACTAGTGGTGGTATCCTACCGATTTGTAGTAATTTTCTAAGTGCTGCTTAGATGTGGCACAAGGCCGGAAGTATGGAGCACCCAGTGAGGATCAAACTCACTACTCAGTCGTAATTGTTCTAGCGAGACAAGCTTGCTAGCCATTGCCCCACTTCGAGGTGCCCTACCGATTTGTGCAAACTGATTCTTAAAATTATGAACACTTAGCGAAATGGTTGTTGGATTATCCAAAAATAATTTTATATATTAATAGCCACCATTACAATAGGTAAAAATATAATTAATACTATTGCTATAAGTTCTGCAGAGGCTAAAAAAGGGTTTTCTGTGATGAACAAAATTTATTCTGACAAAAATCAATTGTCTTGTAGTTAAAAAATATAGCAAATTCCCTAGCCATAAATTTTCTGTTGGATCCTGCAGTGATTCAGTTCAAATGTGGCTAAGAAAACATAACACAGCTAATGACACTAGAGTCAAAAAAAAGCCTAACAGAAATATAACAAGAAAAGAATTTCAATCTGGAAATATCTTAACAAATAAATGTTTTCCATTATCAAAATGGTTTAATTCTTTTTGATACTATAAAGTGATTTATTTCCATTCTCTGATTGAAAAGAAAATAAGCAGTATAGGTTCCTAAAGATTACCTGCCTTTATAGAACCAGTTCCTGGAAATTTGGGATGCCATTATTGGGTATAACTAAAAGAAGTTCATGGTAGTTGAACATGCTGGTCAATCTGTTGATTTTGGCGAGTTACTCAATGTCTTCCATGTCTCCTTGGACAGTTCAGACATCTCTCAAAATCATTCCATACTAAATAATTTCAATTAATAAAAAAAGAACTCTTTCTGTGGTCAGCTCAGGCTTAGGCCTGCTACTGGTAACATGTAACTCAGTACAACCTGCCACATGGACTGGTGGTTGGCATGTAAACCAGTTCCCCGACTAGCTTTTCTGCTGGTGAGGAGGGTGGCATGCCATCCCACAGGACAAAAAAACAAAAACTTTTAAAAGGCTTTTTATAGGAGCCAATGGTCAACATCCACCGAAAAATGTATACACACTTCAGGATAGGGAAAATTTGTCTTTTGTAGTTTTTAGTTTTATCAAATTGTGATAACACTGTTTACTCTGTATTGCAAAAGACCAACCACTATTGGTGACCGTTAGACAAGAAATTGAAAAGGCATGTGTAACAATCCCACTGGACACTTTGACCTACGTTGCCAAAGTAGTAGTTTGCCATACTAATAAATGTCTGGAAGCTAAAGAGGTCCACCATTTTGAGCATCTTTTGTGATTGTAGAGTCCAAAGGTAACATGTATTAATCTCATGATGTCTGAATAAATTTAGTATTACAAATATATATATATATATATATATATATACACACACACAAAGTTTTTTTCTTTCCTGAAGTGTGTATACATTTTTTGGGTGGGCTCTGTGTGTGTGTATGTATGTGTGTGTATATATATATATATATATATATATATATATATATATATAAAAGGCTAAAATGGGATCTCAAGCCTTGAATGACAACCTCCCTAGAGCTGGTATAAAAACACTCTATATACTTGAGTGACTCTGTGTTGGGCATCAGGAAAAGCATCCGACATTCTAAAACCTTGCCTCAAATTTTTATGACAAATCCTTTCTCAGGCAGGATCCACCTTGCTAAGCATGAGAAGCATCCTGGTCTTACCTATGAAAAAAAGAAGAAAAAAATCACAGCTATGTATGTGAAGAGACATTTTTGCAAATTAAGTTCCTGCATTTTTGGTTAGTTCCTTTTATCCATTGGAAGATAAATCTATGTATGCATGTGTAGCCATCCACCTTTAGAGGCATTCTTAATTTCATTGCACTCTTTTTATTATACAGTTTCAGAGTCTTACAAAAACATCAGGGGTTGAGAGGAAAATATAAAATCTGTTTAGTCAATATGCTTAATGAATAAAATCATAAAATTAAATTTAAGATTAACATATCTGTTTATTAGATTAAAAGAATAAATGTCTATTTTGAACTACAAACATTAAAACTTCATGTCTTGGTTCTGACAAAACTTTATTAGAGTAAGCACCATTAGAATTAACACAATGTTGCCGAGAATATGACAGTGAATTTATTTCATCACAATAATTTCCTAGTGAAATCTTCTGCAATACATTTTCATAGTAAAATCATTTTCAATGCATTTTCCTAGTGAAATCATCATCTATTTAAATGCAATACATTTTTTCATTTTCAATGCATTTTCCTAGTGAAAATCTGCAATACATTTTGCGAAATGCAATACATTTTCATAGTAAAATCATTTTCAATGCATTTTCCTAGTGAAATCATCTGCAATACATTTTCATAGCGAAATCTTCTGCAATACATTTTCATAGTAAAATCATTTTCAATGCATTTTCCTAGTGAAATCATCTGCAATACATTTTCATAGCGAAATCTTCTGCAATACATTTTCATAGTAAAATCATCTCTAGATGCTTTGGCATGAGTAATTGTTAGTGAGACTCATCTGGCTGAGTATTACTAATGAGTATCAAGTTCAGGTGCTCACTAGGTGTTCCATGCAATATTTGACATTATACATCCCAACAAGGGTTGATGTCTCATAAAATCAACCAACATTACCCTAACCTGGAGAAGGCTGTAAAATGGGATTGAATTTCACCATACACTAGTAATGGTCTGTGAGATGAGTTTAATACAAGACAGGCATTCATTTTGATTATTTTATTGATAATACACACAGAAAAGACTAAAAATCAATATGTGCTTACACGTCAGGTTTAAAAAAAAAAGAAAATATTTCAATGGGGATTAAAAAAAGGTTAACAAGTTTAATACATTCTTATGTTCACATGGCAAGTTAATTTTTATGTTTTAAAAATGAACATTATTTCAATTATGAGTTGTGTCAGGTGGCAATCTGATTACTTCTTTTTCTAATGTGAATAGATTTTGTTATTGTATTTCCCAGTAGCTACTTGCTTGGTACTTCTATAAACAAGTGTTGCTAATATTAGATTAAACAATACATTTCATATTCCTTGTCATGTGAACTCTTTTTCCATATTCTAATTGACTTTGCTTAGTAGAGACAAAAGCCAAGAAAACTATGTGCGCTGAATTATCTACCCAATACTCACAATTCTTAGTTGAAACCTTAAATTCTTGACCCCTTTTCCAAAATGTTCTATCTTGGAAACAGGAAAAATAGCAATGTTTTTATACAATTTGGTGATTTCCATGAATGAGTAAACAAGCCTAAAACTGAAATATATAAACCTAGGAACGTCATATGGTGTAGATCAGTTTTAATCTTCCAAGATATTATTCATTGATAAATTGGCCAAAATTTCATTGTAGCTGTTCACTTTATAATAAATATTAGCTCAATTTATTTTTTTGTATTCTGAACTCAGCTCAAAATACGATTCCTGGTTTATTTTTTGGTTTGTAAACATACAGAAAATTCTGACAATACCTGCATCACAAATACCGTCACATTTAGAGACTGAATGATTCCAAGATACTAGAATACCAAAACAGTATTAGTACAGGAGTAAAACTGTATAGATATCAATTGTATGGAGTTTTTAACTATTTTGCTATAGCTGTGTAAACAAAAGCCAGCTATGTATTTATTTTTAATTTCCTGGCATGATTTTCTATATATCAAACAAATATTGATAATTTGATCTAAGTACTAATTGATTGAATTATTTTTTTATGGCTTATCAACCTTTTGCAGGTTATTTAAAGCCAGTAGATATTTTTAGATTGTAATAGTTTTTTGGAGATAATAATAATTTACTGTTACAAATCCTACTAATTAATCTATAGCTGGGGGGAGAGATGAGATCGATTTATACCTCTCTCAAAGGTATTTGCACATAAGTCAATATAATGAACCTGACTGGAACTGGCTCACCAATTTCCAATTCCAAGTCATTATTCATTACATCACTTGCACATTCAAACTTACAAATGGCTACTCATCTTAATACTGACCAGGCTCAACATTTCTTTAATTCAGTGATCATACGAGAACCAGTGTTTCAACATGATATGGCCATTAGCTGAAAGAATTGATGTAACTTATAAAATCATATATTATTTGCCAATCATCCAATTCACAAATCTCCCCAGTCTTTTGAACAGGAGTAGAGGTTTATCCCTTATTTCCTGTTCAGGATTGGGTTTCTGGTTCCTTCTAAAGTTTTTTCATTCTCTTTCTCTCCCAGTAGCCCCTTGCATCTTAATGATATTATTGCCTTGGTTGGGGTGAATTGATTAGAAAAAAAAAAAATTATAGAATTCTAATGTTTAATAACCTCACAACAACCAATCAGATTATAGGATGTGGAGGTATTCCAAGGCCATGATTATGGCTGGCTGCAGTATGGTGGCACAAGATACTATTGACTGTACATTTGAAAGAAGCAACATATCCTTGCTCATATTTTGAATAGACCTATCTCCTAAAAAGTCATAAATCCACTTGATAGGCATTGAAGATGCCTAAGTTCTCTGTTAGTAAAAGTGCCTATCTCTGTGACCTTTAGTTTTCAAGATAGTAAAAGTACAAAATACCATAACTCCAAAGTAATTTTATAGTAATTATGAGTTATGACTTAAATAAAAAATAAAAAAGTGACCAAATTTTGTAATATCCAGCAGTTCAGAAAATGTTACCACTTACTTTCTGACTTTTGTATCTACATGTAAATACAGTCACTATTAAAATATTTGTTGTATATTGAATACACAGTAAATGTTTTGTTTGATAGATACATTTATTATATTTAATATAATTATGTGTATTTTATTATTATTATTATATTTAGCATATTTTAATTAGTTGAATTATGTTTGATACATTTGCACTAAATATATTCATACTAGTTGAATTCATGGATATATTTAAAAAGTTATATAACTGAATGTTTTTTTATATGTCGATATAGTCATGTGTTCATACTGTATATTTTATGCATACAACAAACTTTCTAACCCCAAAATTTGATGTCAAAGTCTGCTTGCATCCTATATACTGAAGATATGAATAAAATGTGTAGGTGATTTTATATATATATATATATATATAAAAAAAGCGGTAGTAGTGGTTCCAACGAGAGAAAAGTATGTATATTAAAAAGAAGAGAAGAGACGTGCCACAAACGTTTTTGGTTGTAATGTGTTTTTTTTTTTTTTTAGAAAAAAATGTTTTATTCTCCATAATTTTACTACACGCGTTTCTGGTCTTGTGACCGTCTTCAGGTAAAAACGGAGATTTCTACATATTATTAAAAATAATTAATTTTTTCCTTATGTTTATCAATGTTGGATATTCTCAATATGAGACATTCTCTGTTTTTATTACTAACACAAAAATAGAGAATATCTCATATTGAGAATATCCAACATTGAAAAACATAAGGAAGAAATTAATTATTTTTAATAATATGTGGAAATCTCCGTTTTTACCTGAAGACGGTCACAAGACCAGAAACCCGTGTAGTAAAATTATGGAAAATAAAACAATATTTTTTCTAAAAAAACATTACAACCAAAAAACGTTTTGCACCTCCTCTCTTCTTTTTTTATTTATATATATATATATATATATATATATATATATATATATATATATATATATATATATATATATATATATATATATACCAATTAAATTTGTTGAATTAATAAAATCAATTACTTTCTTCAGTTTGAATATGAAACTGTGCAGATATGAAAAAAATGTTGGGAGATCTATGACAAGAGAAGTTTCACATAAAAGCACAATTATTCATTTATTAATCCAACAGATTTTATTACTTAAATTCTTGGTAGGACTTCTCGTTCTCTAAGGATCACCTCACTGTCTAGATTGAATAAGTCTGGTGAGATGACAAATCTTTGTCTTACACCCCTTTCTATTTTTGCATATTTACTGAATTCATTTTCTATCCATATGCAAGTGGTTTTCTCTTGGTATAAGTTTTGGATTATCCTAATATCCTTCTCAAATATATCAATTTTACCTAACTTCTTCATATACCATAAAAACCTTGTTAGTTCTTGGTGTTGAAAGCACACTTATTTCTGTACAAAGCATGTATATATGGAGCCTGTATATATTTTACAGAGTTGAATTCAATAATTAAATCTAAACAAAATATTAAACTTTAAGGAACATTAAAATTATAAATAAAACTTTAGAAATAAAGAAATATTCGAATTGATTTCTTTTCCAGTAAAACAATTTCTTATAAATATTAAATTTAGTGTTTAAACCTGTTTTATTAAACAGCTCTGTTTCTTAAACAACGAAATTAATGTCTGCCAGCCTAGAAATCGAAAGTCTTATTAATGAATATAAATACATAGTAATAAGAAATAATGTCAGATTTTTTTTTTTTTTTTTTTTTTTTTTTTTTTTTTTTTTAAATCCATTAATTGCTTAAAAATCATTATAGAAAGATTATAAACATTTACTGTCAAAGTATGGGCATTCATTGTTAGGTGGGGGTCCTGAGCAATTATTTTATATGAACTTTATGTTCCTATATAAAATGACTATTCATATTTCTTAGTGTTTGTATAACAGGGTTGCTCATAAGCTATATTCATTATATATCCACCCCCCCACTACCCTGCTATTTCTAGATCAATGACAACTGGGTAGAGAGTTCAATCCTCTACACTTTCTACCTTGTGCCACATCTGAGTTACATTTAGAAAATCATGTGGGCGCTCAGACATGCCATAATAGTTAGCAAAGATTGTCTTGCTAGATCAATTATGACTGAGTAGTGAGTAGTAAAGGAGTTACTGGCTGCGAGAGAATTAGAAAACAAGCACTATTGAGGACCATGAACAATAGAAGTTGTAATCGGTAAGACAGTAGATAACGATTGACATTGCATTTAAATTTTTGAAGAGCAAACTTGTCTGGAAAACAAGAAGCCAGAAGAATGTTCCACAAGGGAGAAGTGTGAGAAAAGAAACTGTTAGCATAGAACCTACAGTTACATCGAACCAATTTAACTGCAATTAATATCTTTAAAATTACACAACCATTTTCTACACTGAAAATATTTAAGCTTATTGTCATTCTTAGGGATTTTTTTTTTTTTTTGTAAAGTTACAAATACTGAAATTTCTCCTATTTAAGGCTGCTATTAGCATAGTTAAGATAAATAATTATTTATTCCTTTTTACAAACACTTTTAAAATAGTTTTATGAAAACTGGTTTTAGTTAGCAGATTATCAGGGTACCATACAGTACCTATTATAAGTGGCAGGTTGCTCTTGATTCTATGGTATCAGTAGCCAGAACTCATCTAGGAGATTTTGCTTATGTGTCCCTATATATATATATATATATATATATATATATATATAAAGATGATGTCTTATTTCTGAATGTAATTTTGAATATTGTAGTAAAAAACTTCTTATAAAAATTGTTTTATAATTTTATTTGATTTTTACAATATATATATATTTGTCTTTTTTTTTTAATTCTTCCACAGCTGCTGTCATCACATTGAGAAATACAAAGTAGAAAGAAAGGCAACCATCATTGATGTGCAACTTCCAGAGAAATTCGTGATTATCATTAGTGTGTAATTTTGTTGTAACTGAGATTTAATTGACAATGCTTATTACCTGAATGGTGGAGAACTGCTTCAATCCCAAATCAACTTTTAAAAAAAAAAAAAAAAAAGAGAGAGAGATTTTTTTTTTTTTTTTTTTTTTTGCTAGTATTCTCTAACTCTCTCTCTCTCAAAAAAAAATTAAACTGAAAGTTTCTGGTAAAACAGAAACACGTAATTTTTTTTTTTTAGAGTTGCAAATATTTTTCAACATATCCTAGAATTTGGCTGGAATTTCAAACATACTTAATTTTCACAAGTTTATAGGTGACAGTATTTTTTTAATTCTCTTGAAAGAGGTCTTTCCTTGGCTTACCCTAATATTAACCTATATAGATTAACTGAATTTTTTTTTTTTTTTTTTTTTTTTTAAATCAATAATTTTTTTTTATTGATTTAAAAATTAAATTTTTTTTCATTAGTGGTAACCTTTTCCATAGACTCCAGAAATAAAAAAAAAAAAAAAATTCTCAAACTGATTTATACATAAATTAATCCAAGAGCTTCTCAAGTTTAAAGGCAAAATTCTTTCTTCATCTTCTTGATAAAGGATATACACAGCACGATGTATGAATAAACTAACTGATCGATACCTGCATGTATGATTTGTAGTGGCTGATGATCAGAAACATCCTTGTTGGAATCCCTCAAAGACCAATGGCTTAAAGATTTTATATTGAATTGACTCTTAGCAGAACTTCTGATTCCAAATTTCTCTGCGGAATATTTTAAAACCGTTTTTTCTTACTGGAGATAATTCTCTGAAAACTTGGAACTCTCCTGACTTACAAAAATTTAGCAAAACAAAAGGCAAAAAAAAAAAAAAAAAAAAAAAGAATAAAAAAAATGTATTCAGACCAGCCAGTCTATCCTACAATGGTACCCCCACCAAACTATCAAACTTGTTCCATTATGGAAGATGAAGACCAAGTGGATGGTAGTAGTCCTCAAAACACTGACAGCAGCAACCATATATCGAAATCTATTTCGTCTCCTGGCCAAACGATGTATAGCAATCATCCGAAGCATGGTGAGAAACCTTACAAGTGTAACATATGTCGAAAGGCCTTTTCACGGCGCGCAGATCTGAACAACCATGAGTTGGCCTTTGCTGGGGGCAAGCACTTCAGCTGCTCCTATTGTAGCAAAGCTTTTTGTCAAAGGGCACACCTGAAAAGCCACGAGCGGATTCACACCGGAGAGAAACCATTTCAGTGTGATCTGTGCCCCAAGGCATTCAGCCAGAAAATCCACTTGAAGGTGCACAAGCGTGTACACTCAGGCGAGAAACCGTACCGGTGCCAGCTGTGCAACAAAGCATTCGCCCAACGTGACCACCTTAACAACCATGAGCGTACGCATACCGGAGAGAAGCCATTTAGTTGTGCATTCTGTCTGAAGGCCTTCAGCCAACGGGCTCACCTGCGGAACCATGAACGCGTGCACACAGGTGAGAAGGCATATGCATGCTATGACTGCGGTAAGACATTCAGCCAGCGTACGTACCTTCGCAATCACGAACGTACCCACACTGGGGAGAAGCCGTTTAACTGTGACATCTGCTTCAAGTCATTCAGTCAAAAAGCTCACCTGAACACTCATGAACGCACTCACACCGGGGAGAAGCCATTTAAATGCCACATTTGTAACAAGTCGTTTGCCCAGCGTGACCATCTCAACAACCATCAGCGCACACATACCGGGGAAAAGCCTTTCTCCTGCTTATACTGTCCCAAAACGTTTAGCCAGCGGGCGCACCTGAATACTCACGAGCGAACCCATACTGGAGAGAAGCCACCATCATCACCCAACAGTGATGGGAGTACTTGTTCGAGATGCTGCTGCCATTCCCCACCTCCACCTCCACCCCCTTTGCCTTCTCTGCCATGCAGACCATATTCAAAGAGCAGTAATGAATGCAAAATACTTGGATGTGGGCAGAGTAGTTGCTCCAGCTCATGTGGTGAGCCCTATAGAAAGAACATGTGTTCTGGCAGTGGACCATACGGGAAAAGTCCGTGTTCTGGCAGTGGACCATACGGGAAAAGTCCGTGTTCTAGCAATGGGCCATACAGGGGAAAAGTCTCTGTTCTGGTAATGGGCCATATGGAAAAAGTCCCTGCTCTAGTAACGGACCCTATGGAAAAAGTCCTTGTTCAAGCAATGAGCCATACAGAAAAAGCCCCTGCACTGGCAGTGAAATGTACGGGAAAGGTCCCTGCTTAAGCAGTGAACCATATGGAAAAGGACCCTGCTCAGGCAGTGATCCATACAGGAAAAGCCCCTGTTCCAACAATGACCCATACAGGAAAAGCCCCTGTTCCAGCAATGACCCATATAGAAAAAGTCCCTGTTCTAACAATGAACAATGCAGAAAAGGTTCTTGTACTAACAGTGACCCTTACAGGAAAAGCCCTTGTTCTAATAATGAACCGTACAGGAAAAACCCTTGTTCTAACAATGAGTCTTATAGGAAGAGCAGTTACCCTAATGAAGAACCGTATCAGAAAACTTCTTGCTCCAGTGAAGAACCATACAGGAAAGAACCTACCACTAATGAGGAACCATATCCAAAGAATTCTTGCTCCAATGAGGAACAGTATGGAAAAGACCCTTGTTCTAGTGAGGAACCATATCGAAAGAACTCTTGTTCCAGTGAAGAACAATTCAGGAAAACTTCTAACTCTAATGAAGAATCATTTCAAAAGAGCTCTTGTTCCAATGAAGAACCATTGCCAAAGAGCTCTTGCTCCAATGAAGAACCGTTCCAGAAGAGTTCTTGCTCCAATGAAGAACCGTTCCAAAAGAGTTCTTGCTCCAATGAAGAACCGTTCCAAAAGAGTTCTTGCTCCAATGAAGAACCGTTCCAAAAGAGCTCTTGTTCCAATGAAGAACCTTTCCAGAAGAGTTCTTGCTCCAATGAAGAGCCATACAGGAAGAACCCTTGTTCTATCAATGAACCATACAAGAAGAACTATTCCCCAAGATCGAGTTTATCAAAGAACATGCCATATGAGTCACCACGTGACATCCATGCTCCATCTTCAGCATCGATGTCATCATCTCATTCCAGGAATCCTAATGACCCCTCTCCCTCCCTCTCATCGCCTCAACAAATGTCCAGTGCTCCACCCTTGATTCTGCAACCCTTGGCAACCTGCTCGCAGAACTGGGACAACAACTACTCTTGGCCTCGTAGCTATCCATTGTCATCAAACTGGAGTACAGGCTGGACAAACACCCCAACTGTCTTTCCTGGTAGTGTAAGACTGAGTAAATAAAACTGACCCTCCGTGTCCCACTTGCACACTGTCAAGTACTGTGAAGAACCTTTAATAAATTTTAGAACAACCTGCAAGAACGGAGGCTTCACATTTCCCTTGTCAGATGCAAATAATGCATATTAAACTTACGAAATAGTTTTCAATTTTTTCTTCTTGAAAGTCAGCTCTGACTAGCAAACAAGTGAGTAAATATCTTTTTACCAAATGAGTCCTGTAATGAACTCTGATTTTGAGTTTTCTTCTTAACTATCTGCACTGTGGATGAGCATTACTACCAACCAGAAGGATTCTCTAAAGTCATATATTTCCTCTTGTTTCTTGATATACCTTCTTGTATTTTTTTCTTAATGGAATACCCTGTTGATTACCATATGTCTGTCAATAAATTGTCTCTCCAAACAACAACAACAGCAAAAATAATTTAATAGTTTATTGACTGAAATATCAATTTTGAAATAGCTTTATAAATATATGCTACTTGGCCTGCCATCTAATCATAAACTTTTGTTTTCTCAAAAATCTGGTAAAAGATGACATGACATTTTACAATTTGCAAAATACAGAATGATTCTGAAATTTTTTTTTTCTCTGCCTGAAAACCAGTCAGAAAAGTTATGGCTTTGTAAGCAAGTGGCTTTCAGAAATGCACTCCAAATAGGATTTTTTCAACTTCTTCAATTTCTAGAATATCTATTTCAAATTGGAATAAACAAAAAATTGGTCATGACATTTCACAGTTAGCAACAAACTTTTTTTTTTTCATGAAAATGTTTTATTTTAAGATTATAATATACACAAAAATGTGTGATGCTTGGCTTTTCACCAAATGTAAAAAAAAAAAAAAAAAAATTATTTCATGAGTTTCCAAAAAGAAAAATAACTGAATGGAAATGTTCAAAAATGAAAGAAAAAAAAATTAATTTACATTATTTACATTCGGTCTAATGTCCTCATCTCTGTTGTTTTGTTTGTCCGGATATAAATAATGATAACTCCTCATCCCAGAAATTCTGACAAAGATATTTTTAATTTGAAATACTTTTTAGGATCATTATCATTTCTTTTTTCAATTAACTATTTGAAGTTTTTGATTGTATAACAATTTTTGATTGGCAAATCTAGTATATTCTTGAATTTTTATTTTTAATGCTTTAAAATTCATGTAACCATTTTTCTTTTTACAATCGAAGGCTCAAGATATCATCTGCCTAACTGTACAATCTGCAGAGCAAAGATAGCAGTTTCAGTCAAAAGAAGAAAAAGTTTTTTTTTTTTTTTGTCTTTTACCAAAATAGTTTTATTGTTTCTGTTTTAATTACTGACATCCAATTTCAAGTTGTGTAAAAAAAAAAAAAAAAAAAAAAAAATTAAATATTTTTAAAAATATTGGAAAATAAGTGTAAAATTAAAGAAAATGACTGAAAATGCACCACCACCTCCCCCTGCAAAAAAAAAACAAATTCTATCTTGGCCTGAACACCAAAAACAAACCATACCAAACACTACTTTTACACCGTTTAATACCAACTTCTCACCTAGTGGGTAATAGATGTCACTGTTGTGAAGTGATTTTTTTTCCCAAAAACTATTTTTCTTCTGTTCATATGAGAATAATCCAGTAATGTTCTCAGAAGTGTGTTAAATAAAGCATATTTGCTACAATATATATGTTTAACCCCACCCAAACACTTGTCACCCATTATGTGGCACCAATACCTTTCATCTGATAGACACAATTCTATATTATACCAATATTTGGTAACAACATTACCTCAACTTGTACATACAATAGTAGACATTATCCTTTATGATAATGATTTGTGTCCTGAACACACTTTAGTTATTAGTATCAGGTTATGCTACTAATAACACTTTTTCCTAAATTCTCCCTTGTACAACATCTTTATTAACAATATCTTGCATATATATATGTGTGTGTGTGTGTGCACACATAGAATCTTAGATAAGTCTTTGCTATTGGTTACAAGTCTCCATAAATACACTTGTAGATCTTTGTTTTTTTTTTTTCAGTCATGATCATGTGCCATAGTTGCAAAACATAACACTACTGCTACTTCATACAGTGTCCTCGGTCATAGAATGACATTTGATTAGGTAATATTGCCTTTAACAGTACTTAATAACATTGGTAATGTCTTGGTGGTAACAGAAATGTTTTCTAAAATACTGTTTAATATAATGTATTAAGATATGGCAAAAGTAAGTAGACACCCATTTTTAAAAGGTGCCAGGGATAAAAGCTCACTAGAGCAAATCCAATTCCAGGACTTTCTTGCATCTTAGTGGAACCTCTCCCTAATTGAACATATCTTCAGAGTTGTAGCCATACACACCATGCTTGGCCAATTGCGGGTTGGCGAGCCCATAGTTGGAGGTTTTGTCCTTCTCTTAGACTGGTTGCCAGCCAAGGCTATAGGACCAAGTCTGTCCTGCTATTTTAGCTATTTTTGAACAAGCGCCTTTATTCAAAGATCTAAAAACATTTAAGAATATTTTTATAAATATGATAGACCTGTCATTAGCAGATTGTAGTTTTTATTCTTTTAGGCATTGAATTTAGAATGTTTCTTTCAGCATATCTGACCACACTGTATTCAGAAACACAGAATAGATCTTGTAGGTTTTCTTGTATATCTTCTTTATTTCCTTACTATTCCAAATTCCAAATGTTACTTTGTGGATACCCATGTTTGAGTAGACTCCCTGTTTCTTTTGGGTTTTTTTTTAAACAGTGGGAATTATGTCTACCAGTCTACGTATTCGCGAGACTTGATAAAGGAACTGTGCTCTCGAGCAAGAATTCGAACCTGTGTCCTCCTTCCTAGAACAAGCCACCGTCTAATGTAGTGTACTTTGAACCATTTAGCCAAAGAGAGCATCACAGCCATACAAGGTTCAATTACTCATTTTGAAGAATGCATGTTTTCTCATTCATGTCTTCTTGAAAACCCAGATCTGCTCATTTTTTTTGGTATCCAAAACAAATTCTAAGAAATCAATGGATTCTTTATCTGACGTTATTTCCTACCACTCCAAACGTTATTTTCCTTATTTCAAAACCGAAAATGACAAGTTTGATAGGATTCATGTCAGAAGAGAGAATTGACCATGAAAGTCTTGAATATTTTTTTCCAAAATTTGTCATTCTTGAGTCTTTTATTGTTGCATGGTTCTATCTTCTATGAGAAGAATGCTGTTTTTAATCAAATAACCATCAGTGAATACTCAGAGAACTTGTTTCTCCAGAATGGATATGTTTTCTCTGAATTGATCTTCCCCATGAATTTTAGACCACCCAATTTTTTCCCCTACCCTAACCCAAAATTTGCTATGTTCGATATCAAGCTGCAGGCAGTTCAAACAAAATTTCTAGCTAGACAATCTCTAAACTGATAAACATACACTGTTTAAAAATTAAGCTTAATAAGGACTCGTGTGAAAAGATGAACACGTAAAAATTCTAAGGTTCTGTTCCTCTTAACTGTTTTCTTGACTGGTTTGATAAGTGGCTGTCTTCTGACTGCTCTTCCCATAATGACTCTTCTAATGAAAATATCATGTTGCTGTGTTCTTGGGCTGATTTGGACACATGCACACACTGTCACATCTACTTTATAACGGGGAATTTTATTTTCAATTTCCTATCTGAAGACACCATTCTAATAGCACAGGGCCAACTTGAATGAAATACAGTGCGCTTTTTGCTTCATTAGTGAACTGTTTGGACAAGCAGTTCTCAGTTGAAAGTGGATTTCCCAATTTCAATGTTATTTGATTGTAGAACTGATCAGTAATATGCCTCCACTCTCCTTTCAACATCAGGATAATCCTGAACTCTTAAAGTACAAAGCATTATGAAGTGATTGAGGAGTTATCTCTCATTATAATGAGTAACTGTCAATGAGTATATCTTTATTGAATGCCAAATCTGTGTGAAGTAATGGTGTCTCTCTTATATATATATATATATATATATATATATATATATATATGTCGTGTCTCCCTACTTTTGAGGACAACACGAATTCCTTTAATACATCTCATATCTGTCATGTTAATGCTTGGTAACCAAAAAAATAAAAAACAAAAGCCAAATAGAGTGTTGGAAATACTTGTCTTGATAATAATATTATAACATCACTGCATATAAAACTATTTCAATTTACACAGTCTTCTATAGTAATTACAATTTGTCTCCGAAATAGAGTCTCATATATCATGTCTTCATAAATGTTGCTGTCATAGATACGGTCTTGTTGATAGTAGTAATATCATATCCCATTAATAGCGTCTTTTTAGGCTTCGACATATCATCTTATATAAATATATGCTAATCCAATTCACCGCATAAATACAGTGTTCACTTATAGCAATGACATATTTCATTAATTCCATCTTATAAATTACAAAATTTCTTGGTAGTAATAAAAAAAAAAAAAAACTTTAAAAACAATTAAATATACATTTCATTATGTCAGTTCTTGGTTACAAAAATACTTTGTTTCATATTATACTGTCTTATAACTGATTCATTTCATGAGTATTGTCTTTAGCAACATCAATACCACAGTTCATAAATACTATCATCTCATGATGTCAATCTTTAGGAACCATGACGCAACTCAAATATTATCTTGTTGGTTATAATAAAGATTTGTCTCATGAATACTGTTTTCTTTGTATTCCTTTGTATGATTCTGATCATATAACTGTGTATTTTTCTTTTAGGTTGATTGTAATCATTGCTGTCTGTTTTTTTTTTTCTTGATACTACCTTCTACAAAAAATATGTCTTACAGCTACATCACCTTGAAACAGCGGTTCCCATATGATCACCAAAGTTAAGCAACATTGAGCCTTGCCAGTACTTAGATGGGTGACCCTTTTGGAATACCAAGTGCTGTAAGCTCGGATGTAAATGATAATGACTCGGAATTATTAATCGGCAAGCTGAGTTCCAGTTCCAGTTGGGTTCGTTATATTCACTTATGAGCAAATACTCTTCGAAAAGGCATGAATCCACATCTCCCTCCCACTTAATTATGTAAGACTTGTATCACTAAAAATCATTATTACCTGAAAAAAAAAATTGCCTACGGAATATTTAGATTTCAGCTTTACTCCATAGAGATTGATTAGTATGCCACTAAACAAAGACAACCAAAAAAAGTTTTTCTTTTTAACTTTTTAAGTATTGTTTTAACTGACTCAGATGTTGTTATAGTGGAACACACCTATTCTATAGTTAATAGACTCTCCTACCTATAATAAGTAGGAGTCGCTCAGAGAGTTGGTCAGTCAGTCGATGTCGGACGACCGTTAGTTGGATATTAAAGTATCAGCCACCACAACTAGATTACTCTGCATTATACCTATTATATCAAGTTCTTTTTTTTTTTAGGACCGACTTAGTACAAATACAAGCCTCCACTGTGAAACCACTCTACAACACTTGGCGACGAGGATTCGAACTCATACGGAGGAAAAAAAAACTTAGTTCGCCATACAACAGATGTGATCCTATGATTGGTCTGATTATAATTTAATGCCTACCCCTGCATCCCCTCCCAGATCACCAGAATAATTTTCACTATTTTCCATAAAGGATTAGGTGTGTGTAAAAATTTCCAGAATGATTTATTTAAAATAAAACAATTTAATAGGACTTGTATTTGGAAAAATAATGTTTCAGCTTTAAATAATCTACAAAGGATTGATAAACCATAGAAAACAAATGAGAAAATTCTACTGTATATTTACAATCAAAACACACCTAAAATATTACTATAACATTTTATCCTAAATTTTTAGGTTAATCCAATTATTAGAGAAAAGTAACATCAGTACGCACATTTGAATCATAGCCTAACAATGACTTTTAATGTGATAACTGAATATAAATGGGGAAGGAAAATAAATAAGTTGACTCTATGTTGAAAAATAATTTTGGTAACTTTTTCTTCACCAAATTTCATGTAATACATGGCTCGAGAGCCAATCAAGGTAGAGGGCTACAGGGGAAATGCTAATGTTGAATGAAGTGTGTGATATCAATGGAGGAGAAGTGATAGGAAATGAAGATCATGTGTATAACAAGGAAAGACAATGACTGAGCTTTGACTTAATTGGCTCAAAAATGCAAATGTCCACTGAGCTCTATTGTGCCAGCTCACTGTGTTCTGAACACCTTGTATTTTATAAGTTCATCTATAAACAGTAGTATCATGTAATATATACACACTTAATTGTTCACTTTTATATTTGTATATGCTCTATCTCTGATATTGAGAACTTTATCCCATAAATATAGCACACCTTAAAACAATATTTCTTTATTTATATATATATATATATATATATATATATATATATATATATATATATATATACACACACACTGGGTGTAACAGCAAAATTGTCCAAATCATGTTACAGCATCCCACAAATTGTTTAAAACCACCAAACTAATTGAGTTTCTTTTTCCAGGTTTTCAGATAAGACGTTTAGCCATCTTGACACCATTTGTTGTAAGAATTACTGAAAAGCCCTTTGAGTGATTCAGCTAGAAAGAGAACAGGCTAAAATTGTTTTGTGTCAGTCTCACTGGATTCCTAACTGAGCAATGGTTAGAGGAAAAAGATCATTCAGGCCTTCAGTAATGTTACCAACATTCATACTCTAGCTTCGATCTTCAAATCCATCCAAGAACCATCCAGTGACCTTTGAATAAGTTCAAAAAAGAGGGAACAGTAGAAAGGAAAACTGGATCAGGAGGTCATAACAAGAAGAGGGATCATCATTTCAACTTAGAGCTAAAGAGATCAATTACAAAAGATCCAACACAATCCATAAGATGTTTGGCACATGAGAATGGACTTTCAGTCCAAAGAGCAGTGAAAAAAAAAAAGACTTAAAAATGAAATCGTATGTGAAACCTTAAACTCAATTCATCATTTCCACATTCTGTGCCAATAAGAGTCACACTACTTGTCCATCTTAAATTTTGACTCCTATTTATTTAATCTTAATGTGTTTTTTTTTTTTTTTTTTAAATTTTTGCCACTCCCAGATTGTCATTTTACAATTGTGAGCATGTAGCCTGGATTGGAAATGAAAAATAAACTTTGGTTGAGACTTGAACTTGCATCCCTTTTGAAACTCAACTTCTGGTTTAGGCTATAAAATCCAACTGGCAAGATTCATCAAAATTAACCTCTATAGGTATATTCCTTATTTCTCTCAATGCAAATACACTACTAGTTCTATGAAATATAAACTCACACAGATTAAATGACGTGAATTTTTGCTGGAAAAAAAGTGTTCACGCCTTTCTCAAGGGCATTGGCGCAAACGTGTAGGTAACCAACTAGATTGGAATTTGAACTCAATTCGCTGTTTCCACATTCTGTACGAATAGGAATCAGATTCCTGCCCATCCTAAAAAAAGCAACAAAAATTAACAGGATCAGTAACAAAAGTGTAAACATATAGTCTGGGTCATCACTCAGTTTTTCACTGACTGGACAAATCACCACCATGTTGTGCTTCAATTCCAGTTCATGTTGGTGTGAACAAAATCTGAAAAAAGCCCAGTGTACAGGCAACAAAAGAGTGGAATTTCTGGGATGAGGAGTTATTATTTAGACTATTATATGTGTCTTTGTTGTTACTATCTGTGCTGTTTTTCAGAAACTTTCCAACAGGATCATCTCCCCAGGAAGATTACTATTAAGAAGTCAACTTCTTGACTAATTGACCGTGATTTGTGACACAGGTCTCATTATCAGACCGCTAATACTCTAACCATTTAGCTATATATCCTACTCTAAAAAAAATCTTATTTGGTTTTTAAAATTATGTTTGATCTAAAGCTTAGTTTAATCAAGGTCTGAAGAACTAATACTCAGAAATACAATGTTTATGCAAAAGATCTGAAAGGTAAAAAAAAGAAAAAAATGAAATGACCGACAATGGTAATATTGTGAAAATTATCTTTTTGATAAAATAAAAAGAACATTTTTTAAAAAAAATCAAAACTCCAGCCCACCATAACTGAGCAAGGAATTTTTTTATCTTTATTAAATATTAGCCTCATCCAGAAGGCGGGTTTCAAAAGGGATGCAAGTTCAAATCTCAACCAAAGTTTATTTTTCATTTCCAATCCAGGCTACATGCTCACAATTATAAAATGACAATCTGGGAGTAGCAAAAATTTAAGAAAAAAACACATTAAGATTAAATAAATAGGAGTCGAAATTTAAGATGGACAAGTAGTGTGACTCTTATTGGCACAAAATGTGGAAATGATGAATTGAGTTTAAGGTTTCACATACGATTTCATTTTTAAGTCTTTTTTTTTTCACTGCTCTTTGGACTGAAAGTCCGTTCTCATGTGCCAAACATCTTATGGATTGTGTTGGATCTTTTGTAATTGATCTCTTTAGCTCTAAGTTGAAATGATGATCCCTCTTCTTGTTATGACCTCCTGATCCAGTTTTCCTTTCTACTGTTCCCTCTTTTTTGAACTTATTCAAAGGTCACTGGATGGTTCTTGGATGGATTTGAAGATCGAAGCTAGAGTATGAATGTTGGTAACATTACTGAAGGCCTGAATGATCTTTTTCCTCTAACCATTGCTCAGTTAGGAATACAGTGAAAATGACGAACTGAGTTCAAGTTCCATCCTAGTCAGTTACCTACACTTTTGCACAAATGCCCTTGAGAAAGGTAAAAACCCATCTCTTTCTCCAAATATGGATTAAAAATAAAGAACGCAAACAATGAAATCTCTCCCTGGATGGCCACTAGAAGTAAAACTCCGAATTCCATATCATAGAGAAAGTAATGGGAAACCACTTGACTACTTTTTCCAAGATGGCAATTCAGAGATAATAAAGAAAATCAAACAGTGGAGAGCCATGATTGCCTGTGTCTTGAAGGGATATGGCATTTAAAAGGTAACAGGAAACCACTATCTTTTTCCAAGAAAGCATGGCAATTCAGAGATAATAAAGAAAAGCAAACAGTGGAGAGCCATGATTGCCTGTGTCTTGAAGGGATATGGCATTTAAAAGGTAACAGGAAACCACTATCTTTTTCCAAGAAAGCATGGCAATTCAGAGATAATAAAGAAAAGCAAACAGTGGAGAGCCATGATTGCCTGTGTCTTGAAGGGATATGGCATTTAAAAGGTAACAGCAAACCACTATCTTTTTCCAAGAAAGCATGGCAATTCAGAGATAATAAAGAAAAGGAGTCTATGGAGAATCTTGATTGGTGATGTCCAAAAGGGACATCATGTTTTTTTAAATGTCAAATATTAATAATATGCAAATAAATGTAAAGTGAATCATAGTATATTTTCATGATAATTGTTCTGAGGAGCTTTCCTCTTTGGTAGTTTGTCTTTATGAATGTAAGCATGGTACTAGCTTGGTAGATAGCCTTCTCTTTTACAGTTGGAATTACTATATGTAACTAAATTCTACGCTGACATGTTCTTGTACATGTTTGTGAAACTCTCTTCTGCCTTCTTGCATCCTAGTCAACTTTGATCTTCAAAAATTTAAATGCAATGTTAATCACCATCTTTTGTCTTCTTGAATCTTGATCTTTTATTGATAAAAATAATTAATAATGATTTCTCTCACACTCAGTAACCCCTTGCATTTTAGTGGCTTTATCACCTTCCTTGTAGTGAATTGATTAAAAAAAAAAAGAAAGATAAAAGTTTACCAAAATTATCCAAAACTGCATGCTCGCAAATCTCTTGCATTTTTAGATGCAAAGTTAATAGCAATGTTATATTACCACACCAACAGCTATAATACAATCATTCAAAGCTTATCTCCTAAAGATATTAAATCAGAAGGTTAAGCAGATATGAAGGGAACAGCAAAAATAAAGATGATATCCCCAAATAATTGCTAACCCATTTGAGACGAGAATAAAAGGGTAAGTATTCTAATAGGTTGAATCACAAATAATTCCAGTTTTTGCTTATCAACTTTATTCTTCAAAAAATAAAATACAATTACATTTCATCTGATTATATATTCACCAGCACCATAGTTATCAGGTTACTCTTTGATACCGTTTTAGTAAAATTCTGCAGGTTTTGATGTGAAAAAATTTTTAATCTGTTTTTTTTTTAATCAAGTTTTTCACCCATCCAAGCATTTTGCAGTGATTGAAAAAAAAAAAAAATAATTGATTGGTGCAAGGTCAGGTGAATATGGCAACTGAGTTTCAAGATATATGTATATATAAATGATTAGGAGATATATATATAAAAATGATTAGGAGTTATATATATGTATAACAACATGGGTTCTGTGGTCTTTGAATGTTGTTTTTCGTGGGTGCACTTGAAGTGCATTGGCACAAGAATCATGCCCAAGGACAAGTTTGGAATTTGCAGAGACTATGACAGTCTCTGCAAATCCAAAACTTACTCTTGACTGAAAATATTCAGAGACGTCTGTATTTCTTTTAATAATGAGTTTAACTCTTGTCTTTACCAATTAGTTGCGGAAAAGATTTTATCAATTAATGGTGAAAATAAATAAACTTCTGTGTTAAATCTGTCTGTTGTTATTTTTTATAATAATAATAATAATAATAAAAACATTTACCAGCAAAATAGCCTGGGGGTCTCTTTTACCAAGACTGGTAAAATAAGCTTAAAATCATGTTTGTCCATTTTATCAGGACTGGCAAAATAGCCTCTTCCAATATTTAAAGTCAAAATATTAAAATGTGCTATCAATTTTTCAACTTCATAATGACTAATTTATGTGGTATGTTTCTACTTACCCAAGCACCAGTGGTTTGTATTTTATTTTTACTGCACTACTATAAACCAAATTGACTTAACTATATCAAATTACCTTAATATCCATGGATCCATTAATGATCCATTAAGTTTCTCTATCATTTAATGATAACTGATATGACATAAAGTTAAACTGTTCACCAATTAAAAAGATATTTGTCACAGACAGTATTAAGACTTTGAAAATTTTGTTACACTTAAATCAAGAGATTTTTTTTTTTTTAATGAAGTTAAAAAAATTTAGTATCGTCTAATGATAAAAAAGAAACAGAACAAACTATTTGTGAGATCCAATATTCTTTTTCAATCATATTTTTCCCCAGCTGTAGTACAAGACACCAACAAGAGTTGCTTATTGATCTGTTTATTTTTGCAGTAGGTGATGTTTTTAGGGTGATAATCCCATATCCAGACTTGGGACTGACATCAACTGATTTCTATCAGAATTTCTGTTATCCTTATTTCCACTATTTATATTATTGTTATATTGTTATCCTTATTTCCACTATTTATATTTGGACTATTGTCCTCATCTTTGTTGTTGTTATCACAACATTTCAGCCATAGGTTACCAAGATCGATATACACCTGAGGAAAGTTGGAGAGCACAACAGCCAAAATGTTTTGATAACAACAATGATGATGAGGACAATAGTCCAAAAATGAATAGAGTAAACAATGACATCAACTGAGTTATATGTTGTTGAAACATGTGAATGAATTTAGATGAGGTGACTTTTTAAATATTTCAATTATTTATATAATTTCAGAAACATATTTCTCAAAATGAAATGTTGCATTTTTTTATAGGGCCTTTAATAGATAAGGTTTTACTGAGGAGTTCTTATAATTCAAACTGTGGTAGAAAATATCTATAAAGCTGGAATAGTTTTTATTCAGTCTTAGAAATTACTTTATTCTACTTTTTTTTAAGCACTATTTCACTTCAGGCACAGACTATCATGGCTCGCCATAACATCCTATCTTTTGTTTTTAAACCGTTTTTGTCTCTGTTCTATTACCCCTTCACATAAGCTTATTAAGTTGGTTACTTCAGTGTATCCTCTGAGTGTCACATTTTTCAGGTCTTCTTTCCTCATTGTGCCTCGGAAATTTTACTCTCTCTTTCTGATTGTAAGTATAAGTTTTCTTGTACTTCCTATTTTTTCCTGAAACATCCTCACTTGCACATTCTGCCTGTCAATCAGTTATGTGCCATGCGTGATACAAGCTTAAACAATCATGTATCTTTTGATACATGACTGACAAGGCAGATTTTTTTTTCCCCACAGTAGGTTGCCATGTCTTTCACCAGTAGACCAGTTGCTATCCAAGGCTATAGAACTTGGTCTGTCCTGCTATTTACCCATAGCTGGTGGGAAGAAGACGAGGATTCATAAGGGTATTAGCACGTAAGTGAATGTAATGGATTTCACTGGAATTCAAACTCTGCTCTCTGATTCCTCAATCCAAGCTGCTAACCATTACTCCATTGTAATATCCTTAATATTCATTAGTAAAAACACATCTCTGTCACTTCAATCTCTTCTTTGAATTGTTCAGCATTCACTGCCATTTAGGTGATTGATATTACATAGTAGTCCAGCTTTCGTTCTTTTATTTCAAATCATGTTTCCCTATCTCCTAATACTTTGTTTATTTTCTATAAGATATCTTCTGCTATTTGTGCCTTTGTATTTCTGTGTCATGCTTTATATTGTCTGTTACTATACTACCCAAACAGTGAAATTTCTGTACACCCTTTGTTTTGACATCCCCGATATGTAGCTCATATGCCAGGCTGTCTCTTTTGCTGACAATTATTTTATTAGTTTCTTTTACTGGATGCAGATTTCAAAGTTCTAGTATACACAATACAAGTAAACATATATAAGGAAACTCTTGATTAAATGGACGTCAGTATAACAGATTTCAAACTTAACAGACTTTATCAAAGTGTTGAAATTAGGCCTGGACTTTATTTTGAAAAAGTAATGTAAATCATTTTTCTTAAACTCATTAATGGCCTCTATAAAATCCAGTATTATGAAAATTAAAATTAAAAATCCGGATTTCTGTGTTTCTAAAAAAGAATTCTGGCATTAATTATAGGTTTCTACTTATAACCCATATATTATAGGTTATATTCTATTTATAAGTTATTCTACTTATAACCCATATAGTGTAGGTTTATAGAAAATCTGATATTAATTATAGGTTTGTACTTATAACCAATATAAAGTGTGCCTACCATTCCATTTCCATTTTCCAGTTGATGGGCATTATGCTAAAAATAAATCTCATTTAGGAGAACACACATTTCCATGATAAGTTTAGATAAGATTTTGGGTCACTATTAAAAAACATTAAGAACCACTGAAATACACTGAGATAAACATGAGTAAATATTTTCTATTTTTTATTAGAATTTAATTACTTTATATTGTACCGTAATTTATGCTGTATTAAAGCTTTCTTTTATGTTGATAAAATATGGGTTCCTAGTTTACATTCCGATTTAACGGACTTTCATCATTAGCAGACATCCAGTGGTGTAGAATTTGCAGTGTCATCTGAATGGTATCCCAAGTTGAAAAATTCTTTGAGGCCCAAAATTTCAAAAAGAAAAAAAATAATAGAGTAATAATAAATATAGAATATTTTCTTAAAAATATTTTCTTATAAATAATGTAGTAATAATAGAGTAAAAATAGTAAAATAATATAAAATATTTTCTTGAAAATAATCTAGTAATAATACAAATAATAATGTAGTAATTATATATATATATATATATATATATGTTTCAGAAGAAATAATGTATTTTAGTTTTAATCTAATATTATTTCCTATTACTCTAAACATTACATTAGTAGACACACAAGCATCCACAAAAATAATATTTAGATTACTTATTATAAAACACAGATTGTGTGTGTGTCTGTACGTTTATATATTGGATCGGATTTCCTACATTTTTCAACCAATTTCAACAAAACTTCACAGAACTGCATAAAATTACCTTGCGGTGGTTCTGACAGTGCCAAAAATTGGAAAAACAGTTGTTTTTGCACAAAATCAATTTGAAAACACGATTCTGTCGCCAGAATGAAAGGGGGACAACTCATATTGATTTATACTTATAAAACCCAGGCTGTTTGTGTGTGTGTGTTCGTTTATATATGGGATCGGATTTCCTACATTTTTCAACCAATTTCAACAAAATTTCACTTTTTTTTTGGCAGGTAGTGTTTCTTATTGTCTTGCACACTTTTTTCTTTATTTTTACATTCAGAATGCTTTAAAAATTCCATTTACAAGACAATTGTTTATAATAAAATTCTATTCAATCGGTAGACTCATAACGATTGAAAACAATGTTTTTGTTTGGGTTTGGGTTTGACCAATTCCTTAAAAAAAATAAAAAATAAAAAAAATAAACAAAAATAAACTAATTAAGACATGCGTGTCCATTAACCTTAAACAATAATCTTTGTGAATTTTATTTTTCAGTCTTTATGATGGTTGATACTTAATCTATCTCTTACTGTTACATCCCCGGGCAACGCTGGGCTCTAGTAAGAAATAAATTTGAACTAAAAATAGAATCCATCAATTCTTTATTTTTTACCTTGTTTACATTTCAGATACAAAAAATTAAAGAGTCAGCCAGTATGGACTTTTAAGCAGATATGAGTTTTTGAGAAGATGTGAACAAGAAGTTGTGCATTCTTTAAAAGGGTAATTGAACCATGCTCAGCTGTGATGCTCACTGTAGCCAAGTGGTCTAAAGCATACGAAATCAGATGGTGGTTTCTCCTACCAAAGAGGGACATAGGTTCAAACCCAGCTGGAGAGCTTATTTCTCTTTATTAAGTTTCTTGAATGCACATACCAGTAGAAGTAATTGATGCCATTTAGAGAGAGAGAGAAAAAACCCCAAAAAAAACAGCATCTACTCTAAAATGTATATCAACAAAAATAACATTTAGAGTAATAAGAAATATATATGTATTTAAAAAATATGCCAACAAGAGAAGTTAGCAATAATGATATTTCCAGATCTCAAAAACCTTTTGAATCAGAGGTCCGAAGTTATGAACCGTGGCAGCCACACAAAAATATTCTTCTTAATTTCATATGAGGCTGGATAAAAAAAATTAACATTTCAATTAACCCCCACCAATACATTTATTTCCTCCTCCTCCTCCTCCTCCTCCCTTCCTATGATACTCAACATTGTGTGTTTGTTTCTTCTTTAAAATAATAAAGCAGTCATTAATAATTTTTTTTTAAATAAAGCATTGAGAAATCAATTGATACAAACTGCCTGACGAAATCAAAAGGTCGAAACCAAGGCAGCAGAATCGACTGATCTCTAAATTATTTAAATTTAAATGCTCTACATGTTAAATTTTTATTTTTATTTTTCACACGTTTATTGAGCACTTTTTAATACTACTGTTTCCTGGTCTAATCCAACTCTGAACATTAACCTTTTCTGTATTATTTATATACAAATGAGAGAAAGAACAGATGAAGTAAAATTCCACTGTTAGTAGCATCTACTTTTAAAAAAGTGCTCAATACAAAGTATTATTATTATTATTATTATTTTATTATAAGATAACAAAAACATGTTGATATCGCTACACAGTAGTTTTCGTGTTTCAGCACTATGTTGTAACTCTTCGGGCAATGGCAAGTCACTTACCATTGCCTGAAGAGATACAACATAATGCCAAAACATGAAAACTATTGTGTAGCAATTTCAACATGTTTTTGTTATAATATCTTATAATAAAATGTATAAAAGGGTAGGTAAAAATTTTGCATGCTGATTGGAAATCTTGTGGAGTTTCATGGTCAGGGAATAAATTGTGTGAACTTCACACAGGTCACACAACATTTTGACTAAAATTCATTTAAAATGTAACATGAGTAGTGATGCATCTAATTTTTTTTAGGATATTGACACAGAGGTTCAAATTTAAGCATCATATTTATTGACTCTAACAAATCTAAAATATATAGATGCCTGTGGCTTTTGCTACAGAGTCAATTCATTGCTCCACACTTTGACTATAGCACAGAATATTAAACAATTTAAGTGGAACTTCACATAGTGTTAAAATAACAATTTCTAGTTCTTTAATTAAAGGTGGCAACAGCAGTGGTGGAATTGGTGGCATTTGGTATACGCTGCCAACCATGATATCTGTTTGAATTTCTGAGATGAGAAGTTATTGTTATTTACATTATTTACACAGTGGAACAAGAACAATCTATCACCATAAATTAAATAAAGGGTTCAGTCTGAAATTATCTGGTGGTTACTTGGATTGACAAGCACCTAATGAAGGCTGGAAGGCAAAAATGTCTGAAATGTTGTGATAATAACAGAGATTAGGACAAAAGTCTGCATGTAAATAATTATGTTTTAAAATGTAATTTTAATCAGTATAAAATAAGTAATAAATGTGTAAGGCATACATGACTTGCATGACCTGAAATGAATTAATTTCAACTTGTATTGTAAACACTGTAAAATTTAAAAAAGAAACAAAAAGATATAATTTTGACCCACACTTCACATATATATATATATATGATCACAGGTCTCTGTCAATGAATATAGCAATCTCTTTTTCTGGCATGGCCTATACAGATACATTTTGTGAGAATTGATTTATATTCATTCATTCATTCACTCTGTTTATTACTATTTTAGGTACCTGTGACATTACTATAGTCAAAGTAATTGGCAACAGGATATAATATGGGGAGAAATGGCTTCATGCCTTTCTGAAGATTATTAATGTGAAAGATATGCAGTCAGCAGTAACTGAAATTCAAACTTGGTTCATGCATTCATATACAGTGTATCACAAAAGTGAGTACACCCCTCACATTTCTTCAAATATTTAAGTATCTCTCTTCATGGGACAACACTGACAAAATGACACTTTGACACAATGAAAAGTAGCCTGTCCGCAGCATATATAACAGAGTTAATTTATTTTTCCCTCAAAATATAGCTATTAAAAGCTAAATGCCTAGCAACAAAAGTGAGTACACCCCTTAGGAAAAGTTGTCAATATTAACATACAACATGTCAACTGTCAATATTTTGTGTGGCCACCATCATTATCCAAAACTGCCTTTACTCTCCTGGGCATGGAGTTTACCAGAGCTTCACAGGTAGTCACTGGAATGCTCTTCCACTCCTCAATGACGACGTCACGGAGCTGGCGGATATTTGAGACTCTGCGCACATCCACCTTCTGCTTGAGGATGGCCCAAAGATGTTCTATTGGGTTCAAGTCTGGAGACATGCTTGGCCAGTCCATCACCTTTACTCTCAGCCTCTTCAGTAAAGCAGTGGTTGTCTTGGATGTGTGTTTGGGGTCATTGTCATGCTGGAACACTGCTCTGCGACCGAGTTTCTGGAGGGAGGGGATCATGCTATGCTGCAGTATTTCACAGTACATGTTGGAGTTCATGTTTCCCTCAATGAAAGGTAACTCTCCAATACCTGCAGCACTCATGCAGCCCCAGACCATGATATTCCCACCACCATGCTTGACTGTAGGCATGACACACTTATCTTTGTACTCCTCACCTGGTCGCCGCCACACATGCTTAAGGCCATCAGAACCAAACAAATTAAATTTTGTCTCATCAGACCATAGGACATGGTTCCAGTAATCTATGGGCTTTGTTGACATGTCGTCAGCAAACTGTTTGCAGGCTTTCTTGTGTATTGCCTTCAGAAGAGGCTTCCTCCTGGGGTGACAGCCATGCACATCAATTTGATGTAGTGTGCGGCGTATGGTCTGAACACTAACAGGCTGGATCCCAATCTCTTTAATCTCTGCAGCAATGCTAACAGCACTCCTACGCTGATCTTTCAAAGAAAGCATTTGGATGTGACACTCAGCACGTGTGCTCAGCTTCTTTGGACGACCTACCTGAGGCCTGTTCTGAGTGGACCCTGCTCTTTTAAAATGCTGGATGATCTTAGCAACTATGCTGCAGCTCAGTTTCAGGGTGTTGGCAATCTTCTTGTAGCCTTGGCCATCTTTATGTAGTGCAACAATATGTTTAAGATCCTCAGAGAGTTCTTTGCCACGTGGTGCCATGTTGGAACTTTCAGTGACCGGTAAGAGAGAGTGTTAGAGCTGCACTACAAATTTGAATACACCTGCTCCCCATGAACACATGGGCATAGTTACACTAATGAGTCACATGACATTTGGAGGGAAAATGAAAAGCAGTACTCAATTTAGACATTTAGGGTGTACTCACTTTTAGGGGTGTCACTTTTGTTGCCAGGGATTTAGCTTTTAATGGCTATATTTTGAGTTATTTTGAGGGGAAAGAAATTAACTCTGTTATATATGCTGCAGACAGACTACTTTTCATTGTGTCAAAAGGTAATTTTTTCAGTGCTGTCCCATGAAGAGATATACTTAAATATTTGAAGAAATGTGAGGGGTGTACTCACTTTTGTGATACACTGTATATATATATATATATATATATATATATATATATATATATATATTATGAAATGGACAAAGTCCGACAATTATTTTAAGACATTTTTATGTTTCTACATTCTTTGTATAGATACAAATATTTAAGTAAATGCTCTGTTTTATAATAAACAGTATTAAACAACATTTACTGCCCTGAATGTCTGAGAAATATTCATAGATAAAATTTTCGAAGGATGAATATTTTCTATGAAAATTTCTCGGACATTCAGGCCGGTAAATGTTGTTTAATACTGTTTATTATAAAACAGAGCATTTACTTAAATATTTGTATCTATAAAAAGAATGTATAAATATAAAAATGTCTTAAAATATATATTTATGTATGTGTGTGTGTGTCATGGAAGATCAATAAGTCCGTAATCTGACACAGTCATTAGCTGAATATTTATCTGAAATTTTCATTGTATAATTTTCAATCTATGTTTTTTATGGAGACATGTTGGTTTTGGTGCACTGACACCAAAAGAGACTGCATTGAAAAATAAGTATTTGTTGTGCATTTTACAAAAAAAAGAAACATTTATTTTAAATGCTTTTTTTCGTCATTAGGCTACTGACTTATTGATGTACATATAATATATAATTCATATTCTGTATTAAAATAAATGTATATTAAGGACACCAAGGGCGCTTACTGAAAATTTTTGTATTTAATGTAATTTCATATCAATGATTTCAGTTAGAAAGAAGACTTTACAGCACTGAGAGCTCTATGTATGTAGCCAACAAACATCTATAAATCATGGCATTTTGAGGCTACTATTTTGTAAGTCAACAACTTCAATGTTTTTTTTTTTTAATCTGTACTTGTCAAAACAACATTTGTTGTATTAGTCTCAATATTTTGCTTCTCTTTTGAAGCATCATCACTTAACATCAGTTGGCTTGGCTCTTTCTGCTTTCTCTGCCTTCCTTCTTGAAGAGCTCCACTTCCATTGCTGTTATTGCTACTACCTCTGTTTCCACTATCTTGGCTCTGATCCCTGCTCTTTGAGGCAACATTTTTTTCCTCTTCTAACATAGCCAACTTAGAAGCAACTGGAAAATTTTGTGATAAGTTATAGTTTTCCCAACTCTGGCTTATTTGAGCTAGATATATTGGATTTATTAAAGTTGGTGGAACATGAGGGTACCTTAGAGCAGATGGTGGAACAAAGGAAGGGAATTCTTGCTGGAGTTCCTGTAAGCTAAAATTGGTACCATTGAAGTGAGCAGTTGGAGCTTTTAATGAAGAGTTTGAATTAGCCAATTCTTGGGATACATGAGACTGAAATGATTTTGAAGGAAGAGAAGATGATTGTTGTTTGGCTGATGACAATGGTAGAACTCTTTCAAAATCTCTATCAGCCTTCTCATTGGTTTCATCAAATCCTGCCTCATTTTCACATTCGTCTTGTCTCTCCATCGGTTCATATTCTGGGTTAATACCAGTTCCAGAAAAGTTCAGTCTTTGTGGAAACATTTGTTTTTTGTTACGCATTGCAAGTGTCGAGGCAGAGGTAATGCTGTCAGATGTCTTTGGATAAACCCGTCCCTGTTCAGCCATTGCTTCCACCTCAGCTATTGAATGTGTTCGAATATGGTTTTCCAAATTTGTTTGCTGACTGAATGTCTTGTAGCAAATTGTACACTCAAAGGGCTTTTCCCCTGTATGAGTCCTCATATGATTCTTTAAATTAGTCTTGTTTGAGAAGGCCTTGTGGCACTCAAGGCATTTGTAGGGTTTGTCACCAGAGTGAGTTCGCTCATGATTACGCAAGTTAGTCACCTGACTGAATGCCTTTGAACACAGAGCACACTTAAATGGCCTCTCACCTGTATGGATTCGTTCATGGTTTCGCAGGTTGGTTTGCTGTGCAAATGCCTTTGAACACATTGCACATTGAAAGGGTTTCTCTCCAGTATGAGTTCGTTGATGGATTTTGAGGTTAGTGCGCTCTGAAAATGTTTTCAGACACGTGGCACAGGTGAAGGGTTTCTCTCCTGTGTGAACTCGTTCATGGTTGCGTAAATCTGTTGGTTGGCAGAAGGTCTTTGGGCACATAGAGCAGGCGAATGGCTTTTGCCCGGAGTGAGTCCATTCATGATTGCGGAGGTTAGTCACTTGGCTAAAAGCTTTTCCACAAACTGGACATTTAAAAGGTTTCTCCCCACTGTGGACACGTTCATGATTCTTGAGGTTAGTTCGCTGAGCAAATGCTTTGCCACACTCTAAGCATGAGTAAGGTTTCTCTCCAGTGTGTGTTCGCTGATGATTTTTTAATGTGGTTCTCTGAGAGAACGTCTTGAAGCAGTCAGAACAAGTGTATGGTTTCTCTCCTGTGTGTGTTCGTATATGGTTGTTTAGATTGATGCGTTGGTTGAATGACTTAGGGCACAAAGTGCATTTAAATGGCCGTTCTTGGCTTGTAAAAGATGCCAATGTTGACAAGGATGGTTTAAGAGATGAGGGTTCAAATGATAAACCTAAAGGTAAGGATGATGAGGAAGAAACTACATGTGGTTTTGCCTGGTTACTCTTGTTATCTTGACTCTCCAGACTCGCTGATTGTGGTTCTTGGGAATTTTTGGTCTGTTCTCCAGTTTCATCACTTCTTATACTGTAGTCACTAGCAAGTGTCACTGCCTTTGTAGATGTTTTTTCATTACTGCTATTACTATTGTTATAGAAATGTTGACTGTTAATGTAGGCTGGTTTATAAAAACCATGAGAATAAGGACCAAGATGGCCATTTGAAACGTTCCAGTAATAATTTGATGGATAATTTTTTTCTAAAAAGGCAAGCTGCTTGTTCATACTGTAAGGGGATTGGTAAGGATACATAATGGTCACTAAAAGTTACAACATATGGAACTATTAATAAAAAAAAAAGACTGAAGAATATCTAGAAACAGAATGATTCTAATATTCTTAGATAAAATAAATTGTCATGCACCCCATTAAAAATATAAAATAAAAAAAATCAGAGGATATTATTATTATTATTATTATTTATAGGAAATAATTTGAAATTTCAAACAGAATGATTCTAATGTTCTTAGATATAATAATTTGTCTCACCCCCATTAAAAAAAGAAATATTTATTATTATTAATTATAAGAAATACATTGAAATTTCAAACAAAATGATTCTAATGTTCTTAGATATAATAATTTGTCTTGCCCTCATTAAAAAAAAAGAAAAAAAAATTATTATTATTATTATTATTATTATTTATAGGAAATACATTGAAATTTCAAACAAAATGATACTAATGTTCTTAGGTAAAATAGTTTGTCTTGCCCACTTCAAAAAACAGAAAATATTTCTCATTTTTAATATGGAAGCTTGAAAATTCAATTTGAATCATTTTATCTTCTTTTTAATTCTTCATGGTAGCAACTAAACCAATGATAAATTTATTTAGAAGTTCATTTTAAAATGCTTGATAAATAGACAATTAAAAATAGTATGGTATATGTAAAGATTTAAAATAGGATACTTTAATACTAACAATCTTCATGTCTCAAAAGATTTTTATAGCTTATCCTAATGATTATCATATACTATAAACTTTATATTATTTGTCAATATTACATTCTGTAAATGCCATTTTACTTGGTTGCTGTCTATGCCTGAATTGTAAATCTACAAATATTTGTTTCTTCATTTGTATAGTTGGTATGTTCATAAGATGTTTCCCCTTTTTGGTTTTTTAAAATAATTTTATTTTCTATGATACTGAAAAGAATGCTACACTTTGTTCATAAAAATGAAGCAAGGGTGAGTTTTAAATCTTCATTTCTTTTTAATGTATTTACTGAGGTCTCTACATCAGAAAAATAATTTGTATTATTTGGATATTTGATTTTTAGAAACGAAAAGAAGCTGTAGCTTTATTTTTTATTTTTTTTATGAGTTGATATGTTATTCTAAGATGTAAGTTAGAAATTATTTCGTTGCCTACCACTGAAATAAATCCTTATAAAGTTGTAATTTGTTTTCAGCTTTTAAAAATTAAAAAAATCCCTTATAAAATGATGACATAAGTTGTTTTTTTTTATTAATATTTGTCATTTAGTCTTTTTATTTATACAAGCGTAAATATATCAAAAGTTGTTTTTTTTTTTAATCATTAGACACATGTAGATAAGTTAAAACAAAATCTGTTGGAGAGAGTGATAACTGATGTACTTTTGGGGTTTTGATAAAGTTCCAAGTGTCACTTGATTTCCTCCCGTAAATTGTTAAAGAAAACTTTTTTGTTGTTTTTTACCCAAATATTTTTTTTTTAAAAATTAACTTATCTGTTATTTATATTGAGTTTTGTGCTGCAGTGAAATATTTTGGTGTAGCTGAGGGAGAGGATATACGTTTTGCTGTTGTTGTTGTTGCCTGCTGAGAGTAGCTATGGTCATGGTTGTACATTATGGTATACCAAACAAGTGGACTCGTAGATTGTTTGTGGCTCTGGAAAGAAAAATAGGAAAAAAAAAAAAAACGTATAGATTAAAGTTTCTCTTTCTTGAAGTTCAAATTTTACATTTCATTTATCAAGGATACAAGTACCTCATTTTATAGAATGTCATAACTGCAACCTGTTTATTCAATATATTTTTGTATGTTTGGAATTTTGCATAAAATAAATTATACCTAATGGATCTATTTTTAATCTGACATTCTTCTTACTTCAAATCTTATTATAGTGGATAGTCTATTTCAAATATCAGCTATAACAATGGCTCTCAAACATTATTACCCAATGCACCCTTTGTACCATCAGTCAGAATTCCATTCCACCCTTTCCAAGACTGTCCAACTCAAAAGGTGCATTCCAAGTAATATGCATATATTATTGAAAATCTCCATTCTTTCTTTTCAATTATTAGTATGTATACATTTACATGGACTATTTTTATAGAGGAGTTTTGCAAATTTAATAACAATAGATAATGTTGCTGGACTTTTAAACTTGAATACATGTACAGTAATTTGCTTTAATTCATAGCTAATTATTAAATATATAAACTGAAGCATACTTCAATGCAGAAAAAGTTCAATAGTATTGTAATTCAATAAACAAAAACATGTAAATAAAAAACAAGAAAAAGTAAAAGATTCCATCTTTGGGGGAAAATTTTTTTAATAACTTCACCCCAAGGAAGGCAATAAAACCACTAAGATGCAAGGGAATACTGAATGCGAAAGAATATGAGAAAAAGAAAAACAGGAATTAAGAAGACAGAAGATAATTATTGATGTTGAATTTAAATTTTTGAAGATCAAAGTTGACTGGAAAGTAAGAAGCCGGAAGAGAGTTCTACAAGTGAGAAATGCAAGAGAAGAAACTGGTAGCAAAGAACTTTCAGTTACATCAAGCATTTATTAGCTGTAAAATGATGAGACCTAGCTGCCAATCTAGTACTGTGCTTAAATTTATATCACATTTGTCAAACAGACAAGAGTGGGGATGGGGAAGGTTTGTCATTATTATCTGTTCTAACTTTAACTTATCCAGTTACAACCACCCACACATACATTCAATAATCCATTCACCATCAAATTCTTTCTTACTATACTTACAACAATCACCATAATCCTGCAATTTGTCAATGAATTCCTATTTAGTCTCGATACATACAACTTGATGTGGTGATTAAAAATAACAACTTTTAAAAATTTAACCCCATCTAGTTGTATCTATACTCTAAAATATTAAACTATCTTTGGAAAATATAAACCATTATTTTCATATTTTTTTAATGTATTGAGTTGGCCAAAGTGTTTGTTCAGTTTATTAAGTAAATTAATAAGCGAACAAACTTTTTGGCCAGCCCAATACATAAAATATTTTAGAATGTATGGACTGTTATTACAATTATTTTACAAGTGAACACCTTTTCTCATAACAGTAATAATTTCTAGGATAGCTGACAGGTGCTACACTCTGCTCAGTTTTAAAATAGTACTATGGCATGTCACTCTTTTTCATTACTTATTTGAGAATCTCCCATAAAAGACAAACATGACATTAGTTGTATTTTGTTATATAATGCTCAAAAAGTTGTTAACAACTCCTTTGATGCATTCATACCCAGAAATAAAATGAACCAGAACTGAGGTTCAAATATACTAAGATAGCAGTGTTAAGTGGAAAAATGCAAAGAAAAACAAATACGTGTGATAAATTACTGAAAAGTTCTTTCTCTTCTTGTTCCCTTTAATTCCTGGAGTTTCTCACTGTCCCAATCACACCACTTAGCATTTCTACTTGGCCATAAGCTTGTGATCTTCTTTGTGGCTTTTCTAACATTGGCAAACAAAATAACTTTCTAACTGATTCTGGGGATTACCATTTGCTTGAGTGTCAGATCAAAGAGAACTGCACAAAGTTGAATTTAAAACTATTTGCTCAAAGGCAATACTCTCCTTTGTCATTTGTTTATTTTGCTTCAAAAGCCTTTTGCACAAAACCTTTTATTGTTTTCCTACACCTTTAAATAATGGTGCTGTTTTGATTAGACTCAAATGCAATTAAACAATGCAGTATTGTGAGAATCCTGGGATGAGTGTCATTGTTCATCAGATCGAGACATGTGATGGGAGAAACAAACTTAATTTGAATTAAATACTCGAAGTGGGTTTAGCAAGTCTGCTACCTTCCCCTATCTTTTTTTATCCTATGAGGGTTAAGTTTCCTAGCCTTCTTTCCTTATTATATGTCAAAGAAATTTCAGCTCTCTGAGTGTTCTTTCAATTACCATTTTCTTTAAGACTTCCTTATTGCTTACTCACTCCATGTATGGAATTCTTGGTATCATTCTGAAGAACCATGAGAGATTGCTGAAAAGTTTTTGGCCCAACTCAATTCTCAAAATTTGATCCGACATTAGATTTTTTGAATGGTTTCTTGGATGGGCAGAGAACTTTTCAGCATCATAGATATATGTCAACCTTTATATATTGGGTTGGTCAAAAAATTTGTTTGGTTTATTAAGTAAATTTCCTACTTAATAATTGAACAAACTTTTTGGCCAATCCAATAAAAAATTTTAATATTCAGTCCTTAAAATTAAAATGGAATAACAACATCGCTGAGTGCACTAGAAGACCATTCACAGGAACTCAGACATTGGCACACAGCCAGGGCATCTGGAGGGAGCTGGTCAAGTGTTCCACTGTGCAGCAACCCTACGACCACACCCATAATCTATAAACCCATATATATATATCACTAGCAGCATGGCCTGGCGTTGCCTGTGCTTGATTCAAAAATCGTACGACTCATACAGCAATTGCTATCACTCGACTTAAATATTTTTGCTCTTCCTTGCCTTTAAAGGAGCGCCCTTTGCCGTGCTGATGTTGTTACATGCCTTACTACTTGCCTATCTCACACTGCAAATTTTTTCTAAGCTCTATACTAAACATTAAATCTGTTACGGAAAAAAGAACTAAACAAAATGAACACAAAACGATCAGCTTTAAAAAAGGACTCGTAACTGGAAAAAACGAATGAAAAAAGAATGTTAACAACAAATACTTTTTCAGACTCAACCCATTTCTGCAGAATCAGAATCAACGTTGAGTTTAAGCAAGCAAATGAGCCAATTGGAGTAAAGTGCCATGCAGATTTAAATTTTTCCCACTTGTGACAAATGCAGATATCAATTTTTTGCATGCCAGTTAACCTTCGTGTAAGTCAGCTGTTGGCTCTCACGCTGGCCAATAGAATCTTCCTGCCTATTTGTGGCAGCCAGTAGAAAATGGCCACAAACTACATGAAAACTGCTGTAGAAGCATGAAAAAATTGATTATTTCCACTATCGATGGGAGTTGGGAAATGCAAAGTCAGTTTTGGTCTTCCCGCTAACTTGGAGCATGTGCATGTAGATTTTGGTGCAAATCTGTCAAAAATTGCGGCTGTGCATTCGTTACACACACACACACACACACACACACACACACACACACACACACACACACACACACACATCCTGCCTTTTATAGATAGAGATTGATATTTCCTAAGCTTAGCTCAGTATAAATATATATCACTAATATACTTACATATATGTTATCACTTGTTCAGTGTGCTGACTAATTTCAGTATATAAGTAGTGAATATATCCAATTGTTGAATTGTGTATTTACTATATGAGGATTTTGAGCAGTAGACTTAGAAACCCTAAGTGAATCACATATTGCTAAGCCACTTTGCTTTCCTTTGTATTGAGAGCATTAAAGCTTGTGAACAAGAAATATGAAGTAAATGACAAGTTATTTGTTTCTCTAATAGGTAAGCCTTCATACTAACCTCCTCCCAGAAACATTTGTGAAAATTCATTCATGAATCTATTACAATTTTTATAAAGACCTATCAAAATTTAAAAGAATTATAAATGTAAAGATCTAAAAATAACTGCATTGACACAAAAGAAAAAATATGTATTTATGCTTTTAATATATATATATATATATATATATATATATATATAGGCAACCAGCTTAGGAGAAGGACAACTCTGAATCCCAACTTCTCTCTGGGTGGCCCCATGCCTTGGGTACCTTTTGCGACTTACTCAACCCAGACCTCAAGTGGAACTCATATATATGATCCATCACTAAAGCTGCTTGATAAATGGTTGGTTACCTGTACTGCTCCAGTAAGTACCTAACACCTCCTGCTATCCTCTACCTTTACAAGAGCCAGATCAGTCCTAAAATGGGGCACTGCTGTCATATATGGGCAGGGACTGCCCCAGTCTTCACTTTCCAGTCTCAGTTTCCATGAAAAGTCTTCAGACGAACTACATTCCTTCATGGTTAAGAACCACCATTCTATACACATTCTAGCACACCACCCTCATTCCCTTTGTATTCCATTATGGATGGGGTGGGGTAAATTCCATTCAAGTAGCTTCTTCCCACAAACCACTTCTTCCCCAATCATTACACTCTTAACCTGTTCAAGTCTAAGGTCTTCCCCATATATCCCCATAAACTGTGCCTCTTAATTTGTAACCCTCTACCTCAAGTGGCTCCTGGGCCTTGTATAGAGTAAACATCACTGTAAAAAAAAAAAATAAATAAATTTAAAATAAAATAAAAAATAAAACTTAGTAAAAACCTAATTGCTACTGAAGCCACAGAAGTCAAGCCTAGCATGGCCATACTCCGAAGTTAGAGAACAGATTCAAGTTCTTTTGGTCTTGAAATTTTTTTTTTTCATTTTGCATTGGCTGAATATCCTTTGATGCATTTATTAATATGCAAAGTTTCTACTAGAAACAGGACATGCACTTTTAATTATATTGAGAGATAACCCCAAGCCTGAAAAAATAATAGGATAAAAAAATCCATTTTTACTGCCGTTTTTTTTAATAAAATAAACACTTACCACTTTTTTAATTTTATTTATTCATATGTATATATAAAAATATAAATTTAAAAAGATTAAGTGAGAATTATGTGTATGTGTGTTTTTTTTTAATTTTTATATTTCAATTATTATTGTTTTTTGGTGGGTCCTTTTTTTTTTTTAACTTTTTTTTCGGTATCGTTTTTGTCTAAGAAGAGATTGGATTTTTTTTTTCATGGAGAAATGACAACCACAAAAAATAAGTACGAAAAACGCATTTAATTTTATTCCATGTTTTTTTTTTTTTCGGATATAGGGGAATTTGATTTTACGAAAAATATCAGCTTCTTTTTTTTTTTAACGAAAGGATGAGATGAATGTCATTTAATTAAAAATACAATAAAAATAAAATGGAATGGAAAAAATTCAAGTAGTAGTCTGCTTGCTGCTGCAATTTTTTATTTTGTAATTTGTGCCTTTTTTTTTCTCTTGTTTTTGTTTTCTAAAGTATGTAAAAAAAAATATAAATACATAAAAATATCTTTATATTTACTTTTTTTTTTTTACACTCGGTTAGAAAAAATCCGACTTTTTTTAAATACTAAAAATAAAATAAATAAATCAGGAAATTTTTTCCAAGTTTCTCAAATTGATGGAACCTAGTATAATTGATTATATTTTTTTTTTCTCGATCCCGACATTTCTTTCTTTTATAGGTTTCAAATTCAAAAGTGAATATTTTCATATTTAAACTAAAAATCGTAAACACGGAGAAAAGTGAAGCAACTTTCTATACTTTTGAAAAGCTTAAAAAAAATAAAAATAAAATTTAAAAACGCATGATGGAACTCCGCCGGAGTTATAAATGAAATAAAATAAATTAAGAAAGGTTTTTTTTGTTGTTGTTTTTTAGTTTAGTTTTTTTTTTTCTTTTTTTTTTTGCTTTGGCAAGTAATGAAGGATGGATAAACAGAGAGAGAGAGAAAACGAATTCATTTCATTTCACATGTGTCCATTTAAAAATGGTTTGTGGATAAACTTCTTTTTATGTGTGAAGGGTGCTAAACCGGCCAGATCATTCTTTCTTTCCCCAATTGTTGTTGCGATTATTATTGCTGTTGTTGTTGTTGATTGTGGCTGTAGTAGTAGTGGATATGTAGCACTTACCTTTTTTATGCATGTGTCAGTTGGTGGGGGTCGTGCAGAAAAAGCTTGGGGAAACGACAAGCAGCAGCAGCAGGGAACCACTGGCCAAAGACCAAGGGAGATAATCAAATAAACATATTTTCTGGGGCTTTATGCAGGAGAGAACTTGTTCCCCACCACCAAACAGTCCTTCTCGATTTAAGAAAGTCATTTTGTGAGAATTAAAGAACGAAACGAGAATAATGTCAACCTGATGACTTATCCTGATATAAGCACTAGCTAAACTTGTTTTCATACCAAACCTTTTCAAAAATAGTTTTATTTTATCAATTATTTTAAGATTGATAAAGATTGATTGATAAAGAAAGATTGATTATTTTAAGATTAATTAATGTGAAAATAAATTTTTATAAATTTCCACTATATAAGTTAAAAAAAATATTAATTTCTTTGTTATTAATTTTTAATCATCCCACTCCAAGCAAGGCAATAAAGCCACTAAGACACAAGGGGGTTACTGAGTGTAATATAAGAAGAAGAAAAATCATTATTAAGGAGAGAGGACAATAAAAAAAAAATAGGAATTAAGAAAACAGATGATAAAAATTTACATTGTATTTAAATTTCTAAAGATCAAAGTTGGCTGGGAAGCAAGAAGTCAGAAGAGTTCCACAAGCAAGAAGTGTGATAAAAGAAACTGTTAGCATAGAACTTAAGGTTACATTGAACCATTTCAACTGTACATTGGTGAGACCTTGCTGTCAATCTAGACCTGCACTTAAATCCATAAAGTCTAGATTTTATAGAAGAAAATTAACCAGACCAATTACCATGTAAGTACTTATAAGAATTAAGAAGACAGAAGATAGCAATTGATATTGCATTTAAATTTTTGAAGATCAAAGTTGACTGGGAAGCAAGAAGCCAGAAGAGAGTATTACTCACAAAAAGTGAAGTGCAATAGCAGAAAGTATTAGCATAGTTACACGGTTACATCTAACCAGTTGATCTGTAAATTGATGGAACCTTGATTGATATTTCCTAAGCTTAGCTCAGTATAAATATATATCACTGATATACTTACATATATGTTATTATCATTTGTTCAGTGTGCTGACTAATTTCAGTATATAAGTAGTTAAAATATATCTTGTTGTAGAAATATTATCCTTTAATCAAATCCATGGTTATCTCCATTTAATCCACCCTCTTTTTTTTATTTTTAAATGTACTTTTTATCACATAAAATTTGGTGATGTGCGTGCAAATTTTCATCCCGAAAATATGTCCCAGAGAAAAGAACGTTGGGAACCACTTAAATTTATAAAGTCTAGGTACCATCGATGAAAGTTCATCAGGACAATTGCCATGAAAATATTTATAGAAAATGCACAGGGAAATTTCGTTATGGCACTGGGAAAGTAACTGAAGGCAAGATGTCTGGTCTGGACCAATAGCAATTTAAAGGCTAGTTAAAATATATCTTGTTTCCTGGCAGTTAGGAATTCAACCCTAGTGCAAAAAAGTAACATTTTCTACTTCAGTGGAAGAAACAAACAAGTGACACAAAGGTGAATTAACTTAGTGATTTCAAAACGATAGAGCATGCCTCATAGGTGTGACTGAAGAGGATAACAGTTGACAGAGAATGATTGAAAGGTAATCAAAGATTTAGAAACAGTTTTAAAAAAAATCATATACCAAAAATAAATATGAATTCAAAATTTAAAATTATATTATCACTTATAATTGCATGCATGAGTCCCAGTATAAATAGTTATAAATAATTATTGACTGATTTTATCATTGTGATATTTTCGCATTATATCAAGCATTAAGAATATAGTAACCAGAGTCTGCAAATTGAAGGAGAGAGTTATCAATAATAATGTTCTGACTTCAAATCCATGGTTATCTCTATTTAACCCACCCTCTTTTTTTATTTTTAAATGTACTTTTTATCACATAAAATTTGGTGAGGTGCATGCAAATTTTCATCCTGAAAATATGTCTCAGAGAACCACTGAATTAACTGAAATATTATCCACAAAATGTGGAGTTATACAATAGGCACTGTAACCTGAAATAATCCTTTTTCTCAATTTTTTTTCACATATTACTATAGATTAAACACCCTAAACACCCCCAAAATGTTTTCTTTTATTAAATATTATAAAAGGTAGTAGAGGTTCAGTTTTGCTATGTAAATCCATTGTAAATTGATCTTTGTACATTTTTGTTTTCATTTTACAGTGAGGTTCACTCTGTACAAGGCCCAAGGGCCACTTCAGGTAGAGTGTGTTACAAAATAAGAGACAGAGTTTATGTTGATAGGTAATAAAGATAGCAGTTAATCCTAGACTTGAACAGGTTAAGATTGTAATGATCATGGAAACATTCTCTTGGTAGTCAGTTCCACAGAGCAGCAGTCTGTGGGAAGAAGCTGCTCAAGTAGAACTTATTTCTCAATAATTGAATACGGCGGGAATGAGGGAGGTTCACTACAATGCATGTGGCATGGAGGGTCCTAGCTATGAAGAAAAAGAATTGCTATCTTCTGTCTTCTTCTCTAGATTTGGATGGAAATCAGGTGGAAATCAAGGAATGCAGTTCACTTTTGATGGAAGTTGTGATAGAGAAGTAAAAGGTTTGCCACATCCCACCTTTAAGAGATAAGGGTTGCTGAGTGGATAATAATTTGTCACCCCCAAGGACATGGAGACACTTTTGGAGTCTGCTGAGATTGGAAAGTGAGGACTGGGAAACTCCTGCTCAAATATAAAAGAAGTAGTTCATTTTAGGCCTGATCTGGCACTTGTAAAGTTAGAGGACAGCATAAGGAGTCTGGCACATATTGGAGTTGTTCAGGGAACCAACCTATTTTCCTGGATCTCTAGCTAGGAATCAGATGTACAAGTTCCACTTAAGGGGTTAGTTTTCATGTAATAACAATCATCAGGAGTTCCAGCTTATATTTTTACTAATTTTGTGTGTGTGTGTGTGTATATATATATATATATATATATATAGTAATAATCTTACAAATATGAAAAATTATACTCATCCGGAAAACCTTAGGTACTTTGATATATAAATAAACAAACCAATACCCAAGAGAAAAAAAAGGTACAAAAAAAAAGAGACAGAGAACATGTATGTCAGCCGAAGACAGTTTTCTAGCAGCCAAGTTCAGAGTCCAAAGGAAAAAACCCTGATACGAGTAGGTAAAATACTAAGTAAAGTGCTCAATATGCTAAGTAGAGCAAACCTAATTAAACCTAAAGAGCCAGATAAACCTGTTACGGTTTTTTGGGCATATAATGTACATAACTAGTGAGCGAGTCAGAATGACTTATTTCCCTTTATAATCGACCAATGGAAGGTTGACCAATCAGAAGCCGCCTAACACTGTATTCGTCGTGTATAAAGGCGGCCATCTTGTTTCGTCTACCAGAAGGACCAAAGGTGATCAGGAGAAGGATGAACTACACTCTGCTGTGATATCCACTGCGAACCTTCACTACGCGTTCCCACTGTCTCCGAAATATTCACTGCCAACCCTTGGATGCAATACTCAAGGACGACCGTCATGGAAATGTCTAACAAAACCTACCAAGGTTTCACCTACATGGATCATCAGGGAATACTAACGATCTGATAGCTGAAACCTTGGTAGGTTTATCTGGCTTTTTAGGTTTAATATATATATATATATATATATATATATATATATATATATATAGATAGATAGATAGATAGGGAAAGAGAGAGAGGATGTGCAGGTAAGTGTATGATATCAGTATCAGCATGGAAAGAGGAATCAAAAAGTTCAGATTCCAGGTTAGTCTCATACATTCACTTTTGCACTAATGACCTTGGAAAAGTTATGAATCTATCTCTTCCCCCCGCCAGAGATGGGTTAAATAGCAAGGTAGACTGATCTCTCTAGATTTGGATGGAAACCAGTTTGAGAGAAGGAAAAACACTGAATACCAAACTATGGAGAAGGCAATGAGAAACCACTTCAATATTTTTCCAAAGAATATCTGATAATTCATAGCAAAAGAAGCAATAGCCATGATTTATTCGGATAGTCATGATCATCTCTGTCCTTAAAGGACATCATATTTAATATATATATATATTTAACATCATATTTCATATATATATATATATATATATATATATATATATATATCCCAGCTTGAAGCAATCAGGTGTCTAGCCACACTGAAGAGCTATGATACAGCGAAACATTCTATCTGTGGATGACAATATATATGCTCCTGGGAAATCTGGTTGAGCTCTCAAGAGAAAGTGGGTTTTAAAAAGAATGGCTTCTACTGCTATTAATACATTACTCTTCAAGTATGAATTGAGTTTTCCGGGCCACTAGCATATTTTGCATAGAAAAACATTAAAATTTCCCTTCCTCTCTGCCATGCGATGATAGCCTAGGGCCAGGATTTTTGACTGATGTCAAATCAGTCGGGTTTCAATCTCGGCTTGAAGCAATCGGATGTCTAACTACACTGAAGGGCTGTGATACAGTGAAACAGTCTGTGGATGACAATATGTTAGTCTTATTAGGAAAGGAGACTTGCTTCTTCATTTTTGATCAGAAATCAGGATATTGCCAAGTGTCTTTAAAAGATGCAGAATAAAGAGCCATGTGAAATTGTATCAATTCAGGGTAATACCATTCGAGTTAGTTGGAATCATTTTCTTTAACTTCCCTGATTTGGTTTTCTGGAGAGATCCAAAGAAACACCTTTGGTTTTTGTAGACAGAAGGAACATGGGTTAAAATTAAACTTACTAAAATGTCGGTTCTCCTAAGAGGAAACCAAATATTTAGGATTCATTGTAAACTAGAATATAATGAAATCAAATACAGTTGAAGGGATGCAGAAGGCAGTTATCTCCCTTTTTACAGTAGAAATTTACTAATGTTCTGTGAGTAACAGTAACATGACAGCTTGAGAGTGATGACAGTTCATAGGTGATAAGAGTGCAGTTACCTGTGAGCTCCCAACAGAAACAAATGTAGTAACCGTTGGTGACTCAGTGAATGAGTGAATGACATGAATGTTAAATAAGGTTATAAAAATATCATCCCAGCTGGCTATGTTGCTCTTAGAAACATTACAAGTAAAGCCTTCTTTATATTTATCCTTTTATATATTGCTTGCATTTTTCATATGTGTTTTTTTAATTTCTCTCTGCAGGATAAACTGTTATATATATATATATATATATATATATATATATATATATATATATATATGTATGTATAATGTAGCCTCCTGACAAGTGAACAGTCGATTACTAAAGGGTTCATCACTAAAACTCCAGAGTCGAGATGCTGAATATAACATCAATCAGCTAAGTGACATATATATATATATATATATATATATATATATATATATATATATATATATATATATATGTGAATATGTGTGTGTGTGTGTATATATATATATATATATATATATATAATAAAAGAGAGAGAACAGTAAGATATATAATCCGGTGTTCTTATTAATTATTTTTATTTTTACAAAACAGTGCTCAACACAAATCTACAGAGCATAAATATTATAAATTTACTAATTTAAAATATGGTTCCATCACTACACAGGAATTACCATGTTTCAAAAACAGAAACTAAAAACTTCAGATTCAGTTATAGAATTAAATTAAAGTCCCTAGTCATGTTTTATTTTCAAGCGAATTTAGGAATAACTTATTTTGAAATTTACTGGGTTTTATAAGCACATACATTCATAATATCAGTTTCTGAGAATATGGGAAAATCCAATCATTTTAACAAGGGGTGGTAGGGTATTCATTTTCACTGACAACTATTATATCAAATTATGAGTTACTTTCGAAAAGAGGTTAAATCAAGGTAGGATGGGGTGCCTTTTCCAACAAATGATGACATTCATTCAATGCATATGTGTGTGTGTGTGTGTGAATAACATTGTATGTCATATTTTTGTATTCTAGCGCTGTATATAAAATGAAATGTTTTCAGCCATAACTCATTTTTAATTTATTTGAATTATTTTAGTGCTTCATTCTGTTGTGTTAGGGTGTTATGATATAAGAGATATACTAATGCTTAATGTGAGCCTTGGAAAGTGCAGAAAACCAAGATATTTCTTGCTTTCCATGCAACTTTATTACAGTTAAAATGAAAGTAATTAAAACTATCTAAGAACCTTGTATTGCGAGGTCAGGGAGTTTAATAGTGCCATTGGATATTACAGGAGTTTTATACATACATTATTGACACTCTTCTCATAAATTTAACAAAAATGTTTATTTGGACTAAAGATTGTCAAAATTCCTTCAATGTAATGAAGAAACAACTAATAGCAATGAATTTCTCGACTTAACCAGACACCGAAGTCGGTCATTGACCTTATATGCAGATGAAGAATGACATGAGCCATAAATAATTTCCATTTTTGTTTATCAACTCTAAGTACAATTACATTTCATTCAATTATATATTCACCGTTACTTGCAATGACTTATTGCTACTTATCAGGCAGCTCTTGGACATTTTTTGAGTAAAATTCAGCAGGTTTTTATGTAAAAATGTATTTGATGAACTCTTGTTTTTCCTATCAAATGGTTTTGTAGCAACCAAAAAAGGTAATAATCAGTTGGTGCAAGATTAGATCAATATTACAAACGAAATGAACCATATTCCAAAATGTTCAACTTTTATGGATAGAAGTGATTTTTGTTTTAAATATCACCTCAAACAAAGCAAAAAAGCCACAAGGAGTTAGTGAATGTGAAAGAGTTAAGAAAACTGAGGAATGTTTGCTGAGGATTTGTTTTTGTTTTGTTTGTTTTTTTGGGTTTTGTTTTACGGCATATCAACCTCAATGGGTTATTTAATGCCGGCAACTTTTTTCCTGGTAATATTTTGTTTTGTCAAAAATCTATTTCTGGTAATATTTTTTTCCTCAAACATGTATAGCTAGTAATATTATTTTCAAAAACATATAACTATTAATATTTTTTTTCAAAAATATATTGCTGGTAATAGTTTTTTTTTCTTCAAAAATCTATTTCTGTTAATAATTTTTTACAAAGTATTTCTAGTATTAAAACTTATTTTTACACTTTTATAATGCTTTTTACCTCAGTTTCAGGGTTAACTATTTGCCCATAGCTGGGACCCTAACAGATGCTACCATCCCAGGTCAGGGTGGACCTGGGAACACCAGCAATTAAGAGGTGGTTCCACGCTCCTCAAAACCTCCTTATCAGAGGCCTTGCTGTTGGACGTAGTTTATCATCTTACTCTGGACGCGGATGTAGTTTATTGTCATACCCAGGACAGGTTTACTGAGGAGAAAGGGCAATAAAACATATAGGATTCAAAGAGACAGAAGATGATGATTGATGTTGTATTTAAATTTTTGTAGACAAGAAGGCAACAACCTGGAAGAGAGTTCTGTGAGTGAGAAATGTGAGAGAGATTGAAGATGTTTTTAAAATTCTCAAGGGTGACAAAGTGACATGATTCTTATCTGTTTCCCTGCTTCTAAATAGAATATTTAGGTAATAAAGATAAAATAGATAGGTATGAACTATCATGAACATCACTGGAAAGATAGACAAAATGAAATAACTTGCTCACTAAACAGATAGATAAACAGAATGAAATTAATAGATAAAGAGACAAGAACTAAAGTTGATATAAACAAACTTAGATAGGTAGACAGATATAAAACAAACTTAGAGGGACAAATAGAGAGAGAGAGTAAAATCAATAGATATAAACAGACTTAGATAGACACTAAATAGACACATAGATAAAAAGAGAGACTAAGATAGAGAGATAGATAGATAGACAGGAATAGATAGATATGAATAGATAGATAAATATGAAGAGACTTAGATAGATAGATATGAATAGACTTAGATAGATATGAATAGACTTAGATAGATAGATAGATAGATAGATATGAATAGACTGAGATAGATAGATATGAATAGACTGAGATATGAACAGACTGAGATAGATAGATAGATAGATAGATAGATAGATAGATAGATAGATATGAATAGACTGAGATAGATATGAATAGACTGGGATAGATATGAATAGACTGGGATAGATAGATATGAATAGACTGAGATAGATAGATATGAATAGACTAAGATAGATAGATAGATATGAATAGACTGATAGATAGATATGAATAGACTGAGATAGATAGATAGATAGATAGATAGATAGATAGATAGATAGATAGATATGAATATATATATATGAATAGATAGATAGATAGACTGAGATAGATAAACACCTCTTCTGATAAGTCCATAAACTATAGAAGCATTTCATTTGTCACTATTTCACATGGCAATCTCTCTTAATTTCTCTACTCAATAAACTGAAAAAGATGGCCACGACTGACACTGGGCTTCTTGAGGAAGCTCCAAGTGCATTTGTTCTACACTCTGAACCTGGACATTGCCACATTAAAGGCTAAGTACTCTGATTACTGGTCTGTTGATTTCCAGAGATGGCTGGGTGAGACGAACCCCAATATATTAGTCTGAGTCATAAATAATTTCCTTTTCTGGAAATTGTAATGACACATGTATAATCCTAGCTTCTAATCATATGTGGCAGGTAAGACTAAATATGGAATATCCTAACATACCTTAGTTTTGGCACAGCAATGGCAGCATACAGCCAAACCATTTCTCAAAAATCTGATCAAATAAAGAAATGTCAGATTTTTTTGTCAGTTCTTGTCCCCATAAATAAGGCAAACAAAAATAATAAAAATCTAAAAAGAATAAAAATGATGATTCTCTAAGTTAGTACTGGGGAGAGAACCTCCGAGGTCTGGCACTCAGATTATTTTGAGCAGCCCCCCCAACCCCGGTCAGAAAAGAAGATGCTGGAACAAACAAACTCGATCTAGCATATCTTACTAGACTTTTTAAAGAGTTTGTCTTACTTGGCAGCCCTTGCAATTGGGTGTCATTTGGCACAAGAATCAGACTTTGAGGAACTCATTGCACATTTTGCTTCAATGAAAGTTCCAAAAATCCACTTTTAGACTGCCTTGGAACTGATTTTAGTCTTTTTCAATAAAATACTGATTCATAATTTTGCCAACATATCCACCCCCCTCCAACCCCTAAAGCTATTTTCTTGAGGCCCCTTAGGTTTCGAAGCCTGGCACATTTGTTGCAGCTGCCCTCCCTCTCCTCACCACTGATCTAAGTTTAAAGACATATCTAGAATCCACATTATATCACTGACCTTTTCATCCTTCTTTTTCTTTTATATCCTTTTGTGGGTGATCATGGCTCTCTACAACTTCCTATCCTTCATAACTCTTAGTAATATTTGTCTTTTTACTATCTCTCCCAGCCTCTTGCTTCCCATCCATTTACACAAACGTGTTTGGGTTGGTTATGCAATGTTCCCTGCTGCCACTCTTAACTTCAGTATATTAAATTCTCTAAGCCTTCTTTCCTTATTATATATTAATAATCTGTAATTTCTTATGAGGGGAAAAAGAAAGAAGGCATTCAACAGAGAGACCTAGATATTGATTACAGATTAAACCTTTCAGATTAAGTTTTTAATGCCATTGTTTTTACAGTATTACATTCTCCCTAAAACCAGATCTTCTGATTCATGCTACTCTGATTTCCACCACTGGCTGGATGTAAATGCTCCGAACACCCAAAACTGAACTAAAATTCCGTCAACTGTGCAAATCTCCGCACATACCTTCAATTTTTACTTACACGCTCAAAGAAAAAATAAACACTGCAATTCAGAATTTCCACCCAATAGCACCCACTCCTGTATAAAGAAACAAAATAAAAACTGGAGCCGATTTGAGCCTAGGAAAGTGTTTAAAAGCCCATGAAAAGAACATTTTCAAAAGTTGGATGGCATCTTGGGCCAGGTTCACAGACTTCATCAGAAAGCGACTTCCTATCTCAGAGACAGCTCGCCAAAGGTCATAATACCAGTAAGTCACAAATCATCCTCCCTCTCCTGCTGTATGCCTCAATGGACACCTTTTACAACTTCCTTTATCTTGTTTTTCAATGAGATAAATCTAGACTGATTTATCATTTGTTGTATTTTGCATTGATACAATTGTTTATTTCTTTATACCTTTGGTGTTTCTTCTTTGTTCTGCCACAATACACTTATCATAACAACAGGTACAAAAATTCCAACTTACATAAGTGAAGAAAGAGATTCAAGAAAGTGGAAATCTGCAATAGGCAATGGAAAATACCAATGTCACACAACCAGTACAACAAAGCATATTGCTTACAGAGTTTATAAAAAGATAGCCAAGAGATTATATCATATCATTAGCAATTAGTATTATTAACAGGTCAGCAATTGTGTAAATAACAAGCCCACAATGAAAATACACAATGTCCAATGTCAAGTAAGACTTCAATGAGTCACTACTAACTTCTCTCTCTTTTTTCGTTATCTTTGTAGCTTGGTACATGCCAGATCATATATATCAATGTTAAGCCTATCTATCTATCTATCTATCTATCTATCTATCTATCTATCTATCTATCTATCTATCTATCTATCTATATTATGTATGTATATATATATATAATTTCATGGCCAAGCAATCTAAAGAACACCTGACTCAAATATGGTTTCCCCAATATAAGAGAGATACAAGTTCAGACAGTGTTGAAAAGCACTTTTTCTTATTTCTTTATTAAGACTTTCAATCAAATGTTCATTGATTACTGTTTAAACATATATATATATATATATATATATATATATATATATATATGTATGTATGTATATATTTATATGTATGTATGTATGTATGTATATATATATTTATATATAGTATGTATGTATATATTATATATATGTATGTATGTATGTATGTATATATTTATATATGTATGTATGTATATATTTATATATATGTATGTATGTATGTATGTGTATATATATATATATATGTATGTATGTATGTATGTATGTATGTATGTATGTATGTATGTATGTATGTA